>JAKCOZ010000937.1:0-40978 GCA_022605955.1 Rallus limicola
ATCCCATTCTGGATTATCTGGCTTCTGTTTCACCCCATTCCATGCTCTATTCCACAATATATTCCCCATTATTCTATATTTTCTACCCACACCTCTATCTCTCTCTCTCTGTCCCTGGGTTTCACAGAATCACAGAATCACAGAATCTTTAGGGGTTGGAAGGGACCTCAAGAGATCATGGGGTCCAACCCCCCTGCCAAAGCAGCTCCCTATCTCATATTGCACAGACAGGCAGCCAGAGGAGACTGGAATCTCTCCAGAGAAGGAGACTCCACCACCTCCCTGGGCAGCCTGGCCCAGGGCTCCCTCACCCTCACTGGGGAAAAGTTCTTCCCCAGGTTGGTGTGGAACTGCCTGTGCTCCAGCTTACAGCCATTGCCCCTGGTCCTGTCCCCACAGACACTGAAAAGGGGCTGTCCAATTCCCCCTGCAACCCATGTCTAAGATATTTATAGACATTAATTAGGTCCCCCCTAAGTCTTCTTTTTTTCCAGGCTGAACAGCCCCAGCTCACTCAGCCTTTCTCTCGTAGGGTAGATGTTCCAGGCCCCTAATCAACTTTGTCGCCCTTCTCTGGGACTCTCTCCAGAAGGTCCCTGTCTTTTTTATACCAGGGGGGCCCAGCACTGGACACGAGTACTCCAGGTGGGGGCCTGACCAACGCAGAGTAGAGGGGGAGGATCACCTCCTTCGACCTGCTGGACACACTCTTCCTGATGCACCCCAGGATCCCATTGGCTTTCTTGGCCACCAGTGCACACTGCCTGGCTCATAGCCAACCTGTCATCAACCAGGGACCCCCAGGTCCTTCTCCTCAGAGCTCTTTTCCAACAGGTCATCCCCCAGCCTGTACTGATACAGTCGGTTGTTCCTCCCCAGGTGCCAGACTTTACACTTGCTTTTGTTGAATTTCATTTGGTTTCTCCCAGCCCAGCTCTCCAGCCTGTCCAGGTCTCGCTGAATGGCAGCGCAGTGTTCCTGCGTGTCAGCCACACCTCCCAGCTTTGTGTCATCAGCGTACTTGCTGAGGGTGGATGTTATTCCCTCATCAAGGTCGTTGATGAAGATATTAAACAGGACTGGACCCAACACCGAGCCCTGGGGAACACCACTAGTCACAGGCCTCCATTCAGATTCTACTCCTGAAGCTTTTCCTCAGTATCTCCCAACCTGCCCATCTTCAGCTCAGGGAATTCCCCATGGGAAGCGTTCAGCCCTGAAGGTTTCTCTTCCCCCCCAATGGGTTTTCCAGCAATTTGGGGTTCATCTTCCCAGGTTTGGGTCTGGATCTCTTCAGATCCAGAGAGTTTTGTCTCTCGATATTTTTGGAGCTGATTTTTTTTCCCCTTTCCTCTGCCAGACCCAACCCAGGTCACTTAAACAGGGAAAATCCATGGGAATATTGTTTGGGATCAAGGGTCGCAGCACTCCCGCCCAGTTACTTACTGGTGGGACCAAGAACTGCTGGGAGAAGTGTGTGAAGGGCTCATGGTGCCTCCCCAACATCCACCAGCTCTTTCCTTTTGATACTGTTTTCCAAAGGGAATTCCAAGCTGAACTGGTTTCCCCCATCCAGTGTCTCTCCAGATGGTTCCCCCATTCCCAAAGGGATGCTGATGGGAATGCTGGTCCCTTTGGGGAATGGTGGAGGAAGGGATGAGATGGGGATGGGATGAGGATGGGGATGGGATGGGGATGGGATGGGATGGGGATGGGATGGGGATGGGATGGGATGGGGATGGGATGGAGATGGGGATGGGGATGGGATGGGGATGGGGATGGGATGGGGATGGGGATGGGGATGGGATGGAGATGGGGGTGGGGATGGGGATGGGGATGGGGATGGGATGGGATGGAGGATGGGGATGGGATGGGGATGGGGATGGGATGGGGGATGGGGGTGGGGAAGGGGATGGGGATGGGGGATGGGATGGGATGGGGATGGGGATGGGATGGGGATGGGATGGGGATGGGGATGGGGATGGGATGGAGATGGGGGTGGGGATGGGGATGGGATGGGGATGGGGATGGGGATGGGGATGGGGATGGGATGGGGATGGGGATGGGATGGGGATGGGATGGGGATGGGATGGGGATGGGGATGGGGATGGGATGGGGAGGGATGGGGATGGGATGGGGATAGGATAGGGGATGGGGATGGGGATAGGGATGGGGATGGGGATAGGGGATGGGGACTGGGAGGTGGGGATGGGATGGGATGGAGATGGGGATGGGGATGAGGATGGGGATGGGATGGGGATGGGATGGGGATGGGGATGGGGATGGGATGGGGATGGGATGGGATGGGATTGGGGATAGGGATAGGGGGATGGGATGGGGATAGGGATGGGGGATGGGGATAGGGATGGGGATGGTGGATGGGGATGGGGATGGGGATGGGATGGGGATGGGATGGGGATGGGATGGGATGGGGATGGGATGGGATGGGCATGGGATGGGATGAGGGATGGGGATGGGGGGATGGGGATGGGGGATGGGGATGGGATGGGGATAGGGATGGGGATGGAGGGACAAAAAACCCCTGGTACCCACCACACAGCAGCATCCCCCCCAACAACACCTCCATGCTTGTGGGGGACTCTTGGCCGGGGGGGGGGGGGGGGGGCGGGCAGGGGTTGGTGGTAAATTTGCCCCCCAACCCCAAGGATTTAGAGAGCATCCTGTGTGAGGGGGGAGCTCTGCTCCATCCCTCATCCTTCCAGCTGGGTAGGAAACCTTAGGGAAAGCAGCAGAGCGTGGTGGGAGCGGCGGGGCCGGAGGCAGGAGGCCGTGGAGAGGTGTATTTATGGCTGCTGGAGCTCCATCCATCTGCAGCAGCCGTGTAAGGAATCCCCTCACAGGCACCTACACGCAGCGTTCCTCCTTAATGGCTGTTAGCTCTGACCTCTGGATTTATATCCTGCTTCCCCTGGGATCACTGAGCCAGGGCAGGGGAGAGGTGGGGAGCTGGGGCTGGGTCCTGGCTGGGAATCGCTGCCCAGGGCAGAGCTGGATGCTCAGGACTCTGTCCCTTGGCAGGTCCAACCTGGATGAGCCTGGGGAAGGTCCTGGATTTGGGTCTGGATGGGATTGGCTGAGAGGTGGGAGATGGGGATGGGGATGGAGGGATGGGGGGGAGTGGGGTGGGATGGGGATGGGATGGGGATGGGATGGGAATGGGATAGGATGAGGATGGGATGGGGATGGGATGGGGATGGGGAGGGGATGGGGATGGATGGGATGGGATGGATGGAGGGAGGGGATGGGATAGAGGGACAAAGAGATGGGATGGGATGGGATGGGATGGGATGGGATGGGATGGGGGGAGAGAGGGAGGGATAGGATAGGGGGGACAAAGAGATGGGATGGGATGGGATGGGAGGGATGTAGGGATGGGATAGAGAGACAAAGAGATGGGATGGCATGGGATAGGATGGGATGGGAGGGAGGGAGGGAGGGAGAGATGGACAGGATGGAGAGACAAGGGGATGGGATGGGATTGGGATTGGAATGGGATGGAGGGACAAAGGGATACGATGAGATGGGATGAGATGGGATGGGATGGGATGGGATGGATGGATGAGACACCACCTTTCTCCATGGGATGCTGGAGGAAGAGCATCCCATCAATCCACAAGCAGCATCCTCCATCAAGGAGCTCAGGTGGGTTTCCACAGGGACTTTAGGAACTTCTCCCAGGTCCTGGGCTGCCCCATTCCCGGTCCCCCCAATCCAAGAACACCCCCGCTCCCCACCCACAGAGACTCACAAGTCCCCCCCCTCTCATCCCTGGGGGCAACTCACCAGGGGAACCCAGCTGGGTGCTTGCGAGCAGCACCCATGGGAGCACATCCCAAGGACGGGCATTTGGGAGAGGGGACTGGAGAGGGACACTGGACACACCCAGCAGAGGAAAGGGAACCTCTTGATCCTCTCCATGCCCTGATCCTTGTCCTCCTCTCTCTTGTATGCCTCATGACTGGTTTGCTCCTCTGCACAATCCCCCCCATGTCCTATATCCCTCCTCCGGTCCTATGTCCCCCCATGTCCTATGTCCCCCCCCATCCTATGTCCCCCCCTCCCATTCTATGTCCCCCCCCATGTCCTATGTCCCCCCCCATCCTATATCCCCCTGTCCTATGTCCCCCCCATGTCCTATGTCCCCCCATCCTATGTCCCCCATGTCCTATGTCCCCCACGATCCTACGTCCCTCCTCCCATCCTATGTCCCCCCCATGTCCTATGTCCCCCCCCATCCTATATCCCCCCTGTCCCTATGTCCCCCCCCATGTCCTATGTCCCCCCCTATCCTATATCCCCCCCATGTACTATGTCCCCCCCATGTCCTATGTCCCCCCCCATCCTATGTCACACCCATGGTGAAGCCAGACAAGAGATCAGAACCCCACCTGGCTCTGGAAGGATCCAGATGGATCTTTCAGCATCTGCACTGCCCATCCCTGCCATCCCACCATCAGCAGAGCCAAACACCCTCTCACTGAGCTGCAGGAGGGAGGCTGGAGGGCGCTGGCAGCTCTCTCTTCCCAGGGGCATTACTCACACCCATGGTGAAGCCAGACAAGAGATCAGAAACCCCACCTGGCTCTGGAAGGATCCAGATGGATCTTTCACCACCTGCACTGCCCGTTCCTAAGATCCCACCATCAGCAGAGCCTCTCACTGAGCTGCAGGAGGGAGGCTGGAGGCGCTGGCAGCTCCTCTCCCAGGGGCATCGCTCACGCCCGCGGTGATGGGAAGCGCCTTTAATCTTGAAATATGCCCCATTTAGGGCCCCACGTACCAAATAAAACAACTTGTAGCTTGATAAAAGATCCAGAGAGTAAATACATTCATGGGAGGTAATTGAAAACTCCAGGGTAATGTGGGAGCCATCAGGAGCTCCAGCCAGGGGGGTGCTGGGTGTTTAGAACTGGCTGGCTGTCCCCAGTCACAGCCTGGGGGTCTGATGGGGTTTGGGCTCCTGAGTGGAACAGCCTCTGCAGACTTCTAATGCCACTGGGAGATGCTTGGGTGGTTTTGACTGCACATGGGGCTGAGTAAAGCTGGGGGGGGGGAACATAGGACGGGGGGGACATAGGATGAGGGGGGGACATAGGATGGGGGGGGGACATAGGATGAGGGGGGGACATAGGATGGGGGGGGACATAGGATGAGGGGGGACATAGGATGGGGGGGGGACATAGGATGGGGGGGGACATAGAATATGGGGGACATAGGATATGGGGGACATAGGATGGGGGGGATATAGGATGGGGGGGGGACATAGGATGGGGGGGGACATAGGACAGGGGGGGACACATAGTACAGGGGGGATATAGGATGGGGGGGGGACATAGGAACATGGGGGGTCATAGGATGGGGGGGACATAGGATATGGGGAGGTCATAGGATGGGGGGGACATAGGACGAGGAGGACATAGGATGGGGGGGGACATAGGACAGGGGGGACACATAGGACATGGGGGGATATAGGATGGGGGGGGGACATAGGACAAGGGGGGACATAGGATGGGGGGGACATAGGATATGGGGGGGAGACATAGGGTGGGGGAGAGACATAGGACATGGGGGGGGACATAGGATAGGGGGACATAGGACAGGAGGGGGATTGTGCAGAGGAGCAAACCAGTCATGAGGCATACAAGAGAGAGAGGACAAGGATCAGGGCATGGAGAGGATCAAGAGGTTCCCTTTCCTCTGCTGGGTGTGTCCAGTGTCCCTCTCCAGTCCCTCTCCCAAATGCCCGTCCTTGGGATGTGCTCCCATGGGTGCTGCTGCAAGCACCCAGCTGGGTTCTCCTGGTGAGTTGCCCCCAGGGATGAGAGGGGGGGCACTTGTGAGTCTCTGTGGGTGGGAGCGGGGTGTTCTTGGATTGGGGGACCAGGAATGGGGCAGCCCAGGACCTGGGAGAAGTTCCTAAAGTCCCTATGGAAACCCACCTGAGCTCCTTGATGGAGGATGCTGCTTGTGGATTGATGGGATGCTCTTCCTCCAGCATCCCATGGAGAAAGGTGGTGTCTCATCCATCCATCCCATCCCCATCCCATCCCATCCCATCCCATCCCATCCCATCGTATCCCTTTGTCCCTCCATCCCATTCCAATCCAAATCCCATCCCATCCCCTTGTCCCTCCATCCTGTCCATCTCTCCCTCCCTCCCTCCATCCCATCCCATCCCATCCCAATCCCAATCCCATCCCATCCCCCTTGTCCCTCCATCCTGTCCATCTCTCCCTCCCATCCCATCCCATCCTCCCATCCTCCCTCCCACCCCACCCACGCTGACTCCTCAGCTGGGAGCATCTCCCCCAGCCCAAACGAGCCCCTTTGCTCTTTATTTATTCTGCCAACGCCGACCTCATTAAACCCCCAGCAGGAACCAACCCCTGAAATCAACCCAAACCAACCCAAACCCCCATCATTCATCCTCCCCACCCCCCAGATAAATCCATGGGTGGGGGATAAAGCCCCCCAACCTCTGTGAATTCAGTGGATCTCACCCTCTTTCCTCCCCTTTCTCTCTATTTTTTTTTTTTGAAGAAGAAGATTATTTATGGTTTATTTTAGACACCAGATCATTTGGCGCTTGTTTCATCAATTTGTCACTGTTTTTATTGTCACCAATTGCCCATAACTGGAGTGCATTTAAAATGTCATTGATCTTGATATTATGGTGTCATAATATGACAGTAATAGTTGTATCTTGTACAGAAAGCCCACTTCCCAAGATTGATGGCTTTCACCGCACCAATTAGATCCTGTCCATCTCCGTGATAAAGGGAGCGTTGGAGGCATTCAATAGATAAATTAGATATCTTTTCAATTATTCCCTTTTATTTTATAGGGTCACGTGCCTGATTAACAACTTTTTACTTCTCTTATTAACTGGGGAAGTCTGGATGCTCCAACTCCCCACGTTTTAATTTGGCCGATGGAATGAAAGATGTTGAGGGCTTGGTGCTGGGCTCTGTAATTGTCTCCAATCTTTCTTGTTCTCCCTGGAAATACAGGAAGATTTCTCTCCTTTTGCTTCTTTTTTTTTTTCTCTTTCCAGGATCCAAGGAGAAAGAGAAGAATTAAAACCACCTTTTGTTTTAATGTGGAATCCGTCCTGGTTGCCCATCCAGCCTTCACTCTGTGGCATCTGAAGGTGAAGGAGCTTTGGGATGGAAAATGTCCCGTGTCTGGGAAGGGACAAGCCTTGAGGGAGTCCTCAAGCGAGCGTGGGGGGGGGGATCTCCAAACCTCTTCTGAACTCAAGTGCTTGGTCAAGGGGACAGTCACCAGCCCCCACGGTGCTGCTACCATCCCATTTTGGGGGATGGTGAAGTGGGCCATGTGAAGCTCTTGTTGGGAAGGAGCCACACTGGTCCATGCCTGGCCCTTCCTGGGGGGAGAACAGAGTGGATCCAGGTGGGATTTGGTCAACTGTCTTTGGTTGGGGGGGGGGGGGGAGGACTCAGACACTTGTGGGGTGATGTTGCTGCTACCAGGGAGAAAACACCCTGATTAGCCCCCACATCCACCCAGGGATGCACCCCCCTGTCCAGGGGATGCACCCAACTGTTCCTTGGCCACAATCAAGCCTTGGGGACCAGCTGAGGCCACATCCTGGCTCCTACATGGCCACAGGGAGGTGAGACAACCCCCAGCTGAGTTCAGCTCCCAAGGGTGATGCGTCGGGCTCCACTACTGCTCTTGGGTGGAGGGAGTTGGGGTCTGGATGTGCCAACCTCCCTCTGCTCACTTTGGGGTCCATGAGCAGAAGGACCTCATCATTTAGGCAGCCAAAAAGGTCTCCAGGTGATGATTGGGCTGACAACAAGGGCAGGAGACATCTGACCCTGCTTCAGCCTGGCTCCAACTCTGCCCTGACCACATCCTAGCTCCCAGCATAGACCCTGGGCTCTCAGGCTGTTGTCCCCACTTTTAAAATATATATTTTTTTTTTTTTCCTGAGCTCTGCACTGGAGATGCTGGAGGACCAGCCTGGGGGAGGACAATCCCACCCACCCCACCAAAGACATCAGCCTCTGACCTGTGAAATATTCCACGGGTGGTTGGGTGGGGGTCCTACCTCTCCTCCCCCTCCCCCTGAAGCAGCAGTTCCTCATCTGAGAAACCTGTGCTCATGCTGCTGGGATTCTCCTCTCTTGCAGCTAGGAGGGGAAGTGTTTTGGATTTAATGGTTGCTATGGCTGGAGAATCCATCACAGCAGTGTTGGTGGAGACCTTTTTCTCCAGTCCTAGCTCAGTACCCTCAACACAAAGCCCAACAGAAGGTCCTGACGTCACTTGAGGCTCTACCACGCCGATCCCACCTCCTGGCTTTGCTGCCCATACTCTGAGGTGAGTATGGTCCTTCTCCATGGCCTGTGCTGGACACCCAACCTTTGCCACCGGTTTGTCCCCATCAGTCGACCATTCTCCACCATCTCACCATGGTGCTGAGTGTCTTGGTAGGGGGGGTGGTCTAGGGGGGGTGTGTCTCTGGCTCAAGGAAGGGGTGTGGGAGAAGGGAAAAGGTCCAGCACATGCATCAGACCACCAAAGCTGACATCACCCATCCCAGCCGTGGTGTGTGGGAGAAGGGAGGTTGCAACATCATCATTTGGCTGATTTTGGGCTCATTCTGCCAAGAAATGGTGCATCCAAACCACAGCCAGGGCTGAGCAGGGATGTTTCTATTCTCCATCGTGGAAAGATTCATCCCCTACTTGTGATGGATGAAGTTTTAATGGAGGAAAAGAGATTGTCCCGTTTAAGTGAGATGCTTAAGTGAAGCTGATGATTTAAACAACTTGAAAGCCCATTAAACAGAGGAGGAGCCCAGATCTTAGAGCCTCATTCATTTGGAGAAGTGTCTGGCCCAGGATAAACATGACATTAAGTAGCCACCTGAGCTTTGCTAAACATACATCTGCCTGTGCAATGAAATGGTTTTAAGATCCAGTAATGGTCACCTGGAGAGTGGTTCCTGTTAAAACCCTCTGCTGAGGCACTTCAGGAGCTGCCCATCAGCTAATGGAAACAAGACAGCTAGGAGATGGGAAGACACCAGGAATATTTTGGCCTTAATTAGAGGAGAAGAGGGGTGGTGAAGGGAGCTGCTCCAGCTCTGGGTCTCTGTCAAACCCCAGATCTTCCTCTCCTTCTTTTGGTCCTGGATGGATGTAGTAGTGGATGGGTGGGATGGATGGATGGATGGATGGGATGGATGGATGGATGGGATGGATGGGATGGGATGGATGGATGGATGGATGGGATGGATGGATGGATGGATGGGTGGATGGGATGGATGGATGGATGGATGGATGGATGGATGGATGGGATGGATGGATGGATGGGATGGGATGGATGGGATGGGATGGATGGATGGATGGATGGGATGGATGGATGGATGGATGGGTGGATGGATGGATGGATGGATGGATGGATGGATGGATGGGATGGATGGGATGGATGGATGGGTGGATGGGATGGATGGATGGATGGATGGATGGGATGGATGGATGGATGGGATGGATGGAGGGATGGATGGATGGGATGGATGGATGGATGGATGGATGGGATGGATGGATGGATGGGATGGATGGAGGGATGGATGGATGGATGGGATGGATGGATGGGATGGATGGATGGAGGGATGGATGGATGGATGGGATGGATGGAGGGATGGATGGATGGATGGGATGGATGGATGGGATGGATGGATGGATGGAGGGATGGATGGATGGGATGGATGGATGGGTGGATGGGACGGATGGATGGGATGGATGGATGGGATGGATGGATGGATGGGATGGATGGAGGGATGGATGGATGGATGGGATGGATGGATGGGATGGATGGATGGATGGATGGGATGGATGGATGGGATGGATGGATGGAGGGATGGATGGATGGGATGGATGGATGGATGGGATGGGATGGATAGATGGATGGATGGATGGGATGGATGGATGGGACGGATGGATGGATGGATGGATGGATGGATGGATGAATGGGATGGATGGATGGATGGATGGATGGATGGATGGATGGATGGGATGGGATGGATAGATGGATGGATGGATGGGATGGATGGATGGGACGGATGGATGGGACAGGTGGGAAGGAGAGAGCTAACTGCACCATAAGAAAGAGTCGATTAGACATGTTTATCAGACATCCCCATCCAGCAAGGGCTTTGCTTCTCCATCACTAACAAGCAAAAGGAGGGCAGTTGGACTGGTGATCACTGTGTTTCCATCAACCACACAGTCTGTGAAAGTCAGTGTAGATGCTGGGTTAGCTCTTAGGTTGATATTAAAGCTTCACAACTCCTCCCAAGGTTAAGTTATCAGGTCAAGTTATCAGGAGCCTTGTGATAAAGCACCAGGACCAGGGCAGGACCCTCAATTTTCCCTGAAAAGATAAAGCTCCCCCTCCTCTCCCCTTTTGAAAACCCACCTCCCAATCCTCCAAATCAAAGACCCTCTGGAGGCACCAGGAAATCCATCCCAGGAACTGAAAGCAGAGCTGAGGAGTTTAATGCCCCTGCTCAGCAGAGCACGGAAATGTTTGCTTAACTTTAAGCATGTGCTTAACCCCCAGGGGAGCTTGGTGCTGCCAGGCATCTGTCCTCCTCTGTCTGTCCATCGTGGGAGTGGAGCTGGGAAGCAGCCTGAGCCAAGGGTTGGACAAACAGGGCTGACGCCACCACAAGATTTATGGGAGGGGAAGGGACCTGCTTGCTTCTCCGTGATTAATAAAGAGAAGACAAGAAACCTCCTCAAAACCTCAGTGGAGGCATTTCCCCTCCTGGTGCCCAGCTTGATGGGGTCATTCGTGGCCAAATTCCAGCCTGATCTCTGCTGCAGATACCATCTCCTCAGAGGGTTGGAGGAGATCGTGATCTCTTGTGCCTGGAGTGGTCCAGACCCTGATGGACACACCTCAGTGGCTGCAGGAGATATCCAGGCTGGGAAAGTCTTCTCCTTCCAACCTGGCCTGAAGTTTGGTGACCCTGTGGACACATCCAGGGGATCTGGCTGTAGATGGAGGTGGTGAAACAAAGTTAGGAAGCCTGATGAAATTGGGCTTTGGTCCTGGGAGAGGTGCCTGCAGAGGGGGTGTAGAAACCTGGAGACCCATCTTCCAGGGCTGGTGCACTCTCTGCTCACCACTGCCAGGCGATGGTGACCACAACCAGGTGCCACATCAACCCTGCGTGCAGCCCCAACCTCTCCAAATATCTCCCCATTCCCAGAACTGGGAAAAAAGTTGCATCCCATACCTCAAACTCCCTCAGCATCCCATACCTCAGACTCCCTCAGCATCTCATACTTCAAACTCCCTCAGCATCCCATACCTCAAACTCCCTCAGCATCCCATTTACCACCATCAGGACCTTCTCCTCTCCAGGCACTGGGTGTGTGATGGTCCCAGCTGCCACCATCCCACATGCCAACACTCACATTTCCCATGTTTCTCCATCTGAGGTGCAGCTGCATCTCCCAGGTCCTTGCATCTCACTCAGTCTCCATCAGGCTGCTGGATGTGATGTGAAAGCCCCCTCAGACCAGCCACCACTGGCCACCACTGGCCCAGAATGAAGCCCTAACACCAAGAAGACACTCTAATTTTTACCTTGAGGTTCCCTGCCAAGCTGCTTCCCCCAGGGGCACATAGATCAACCAGGGGGTGTGAATTTGGAGGCCCAGCTTAATGATATTAAGCCCACGTTCAGGAGGACCTTCTCGTTCAGGAGGCTGCCAGCCCTAATTTGGTTTAGCTTTGCAAATTAGGCTAAACTGAATTAAACCAACTGTAATTCTGAGCAAGTGTCCAGAAAGAGGCTTCGTGTGCTCCAGCTAATCCACTTTAGGAGCTGATTTGGGTTAATGCTGATGGATGTCCCCTTACCACCCATGGTAGAAGACTGTCGAAGGAACCCGAAGGTGCACAAGTCCCTGGGACCTGATCAGATGCATCTGAGGGTCCTGAAGGGACTGGCAGATGGAGGTGCTAAGCCATGATCCATCACATTTGAGATGTGACAGTCCAGTGGAGTTATAGATTTGATGATGGGGTTACAACGTTGGTGGTGATGTCACCTACGTGGACCTGAGCAAAATCCAGGTGCCCCCGGACACCCTGCAACTGAAGCTGTCCCACACAGGCATCCCTGTCTACCAGTTGGAGAGACATGGATTTGATGGGTGGACCCCTTGGTGGGTAAGGAATGGGCTGGATGCTTGGACTCAAGGAGTTGTGGTCGATGGCTCGATGTCCAAGCGCAGACCAGTGATGACCAGTGCTCCTCAGGGGTCGGTACTGGGACCAGGGCTGATTAACATCTTTGTTGGTGACATGGGCAGTGGGACCGAGGGCACCTCAGCAGGTTGATGGTGACACTGAGCTGTGGGGTGAGGTTGATGTGTGTGAGGGAAGGGATGGCATCCAGAGGGACCTGGACAGGGTAGAGAGGTGGGGCTGTGTGAACCTCATCAAGGGCAAGGTCCTGCTTGGGGGTCAGGGCAATCCCCAGCACAGTGACAGGCTGGGGGGATGGATGGAGAGCAGCCCCAAGGAGGAGGACTTTGGGAATGAGCTCAACCTGACCCTGCAATGTGCACTGGCAGCCCAGAAAGCCACCCACATCCTGGGTTGTATCCCCCTCAGCGTGACCAGCAGCTCAAGGGTTGGGGTTCTGCCCCACTGCTCCACTCTAGGGAGACCCCCCTGCAGCGCTGCATCCAGCTCAGGGGTCCCCAGGACAAGGGGGACATGGAGCTGTGGGAGCCAGTCCCCAGGAGCCCCAGAGATGATGGGAGGGCTGCAGCCCCTCTGCTCTGGAGCCAGGCTGGGAGAGCTGGGCTGGCTCAGCCTGGAGAAGAGAAGGCTGCTGCTGGGGAGAGCTCTGAGCCCCTTCCTGGCCCTTGAGGGGCTCCAGGAGAGCTGGATTTGGGCTGGTGCCCAGGGCAGGGAGGGCCAGGCCCAGGGGAACGGCCTTCAGCTGCAGGAGGGGGATGGAGAGGGGCTGGGGGGCAGAAATCCTTCCTGGGGAGGGGGGAGGCCAGGGTGCCCAGAGGAGCTGGGGCTGCCCCAGGATCCCTGGCAGGGCTCAAGGCTGGATTGGATGGAGCTGGGGGGGTGTCCCTGCCATAGCAGGGGGGCCACTGGGGGGGGCTTTGAGGTCCCTTCCCACCCACACCAGGCTGGTACCCAATGATACATCTCAGTGCTGCTGGGTTCACAGGCTCTGACAGTGTACCAGCTCACCTGTACCCACCTCCCTCATGGACCTGCTCCAAGACCACGAGCTCTCTCCTCCTTCCAGAAGATGATGAGCTGGGGGTGCAGCCACCCTCTTGAAGGACAAGATCCATCCTGCCTGGCCAACCAACCACACGTGAGGCCACGGAGGCACCAAACCTTCCCACCTCTTTCCCAGCAGAGCTTGGCAAAGCCCCTGTGTCGCAGAGGAAGGGCACATCCCCTTGGCTTTGTCCTTCTGAGTCTCTGCTGACGTGGTGACGGCTGATCCTGTGGCTTCATTTCTCTTGCAGAGCAGCCAGCTGGCAACGGATCAATACAGGGGAAAGTTAGGAGGATGGGAGTGAAGTAAATGATTCCCCTTTGGGAGGCAAGGTGGAGATGACAGTGAGCAGAGCAGACTGGTCTGGAGCTGCTTATGGGGTGGTGGATCCTGCTAGGAGGCATTTGCATCCCGTGGCCTTGGCTACACGGTGAGTGGACTGGGTGAAAGATTTGGATATTAATTAGCTCAGCAAATCCATGTCCCATCAAGGGTCTCCATCAGTCTCTGGTACAGCCTCACACAGGTTGGGGCAGTGTTGCTTCGCTCCTTGAAGCCAAGGAAGGTCCAGGGAGGGATGAAGAGCTTTTCCCAGCACTAGCTGTGGGCTTTGCTTATTTAAACAGAAAACACTGGCTTAGATGGGTTCTCTCAGCATCTTCCAGGGTCAATGGAGACAGGTGGACCACTAGATGTGGGTCATCTCTCATCCTACTCACCCCTTTGGAGGAGAAACATGTGGGTACCCATCTCTCTCCAGGGATGGAAGGAGGAGATCAGAGCTGACACCATGTTTTTGGGCCACGGGATGTGAGGTGAAGCCAACCTGAAGGCTCTTCTCCCAGCCTCAACAGGAGTTCAGGCCCGTTAGGTTGGGTCCTGCAGTGGGGAAAGTGTCTGTGAGGGAACACGGGGGAGGTAGGGGGTGGGGGCAGCGCCTCTAAATTAACTAAGGGCTGGAGTTTGAAGAGCATTAATTTAAAGTGCATCTAAAAAGCATACAAAATGCATGCAAAGTGCACTCTGGTCCAGGGGAAAGTGCTCCTCTGTCAGCAGGAGGCAATTTACTGCCCGTCCCCTGGCGCTCCAGTCAGGATCCATCACTCCTTCCCGTAGGCTCCTGCAGGTTCTGGTAGTGAAGATGGGCTTCTCAGCTCGGCTCCTCCTGAAGAGCAGCATCTCCCCTGGCATGGGCGATTCCCCACCGCCAAGAGAGGCTTACGGGATGGGACGTGGGCAGTCGCTTCCCGCAGCTCCCCCCCCACCCCTGGTTCCCGGTTGGGGTTGGGAAGGGGATGGGCAGCGCCTTGAGAGGGAGGGAGTAACCAAGAGCTGAGGGGGAGGGGAGCATTGCCATTGCCTTTCCATACGGGAAAACTGCTTGCCCACGTTTTCCCCATATGGAAAAGCACCCTAGGAGAGGTCTGAAGTCACCAGGGATGAGGCAAGTGGGACCCATCTCTTTGGAAGATGAACTTGGATGAGGAGGAACCACCGCCACCCCCCTCCCCAGACCTCAGCCCTGAGAAGGACAATGCTGCTCTGGATTGCAACCTGGAGCACATCCAGAGGAGACACGTCCCTCACGGGTGGCCGGGAAGGGCACAGCATCCTTTGGCAGCCAGTTTGACAACGTCACCTTCCATCTCTCCCCCACGTGGGTGACGAGCTGCCGCTAGACGGGCAGGAGATGGCTGAGCCCCTGCCCTCGACCTGGAGGAGGCTCTGCCTTATTTACAGCAACAAAACAAACAACCACTCGCCAGCTCAGGGGAAAAAATGCTCAGCATCCTCCCTCCCTTCATCCCCCATCCCTCCCTCCCTCCTTCCCTCCATCCATCCATCCATCCATCCATCCATCCATCCATCCATCCATCCAGTCATCCATCCATCCATCCCCCACTCCATCCCTCCATCCCTCCAGCCTCTCCCCCACAAAGCGACCAGCAACAGCTTTGTTTAGAAAAGAAAAACTGATGTTTTTATGGGTCCCATGAATCTTACCAGGAAGCCAACAATCCTGGACAGGCGGCTCCGAGGAGCTTCAGCCGGAGCCGTGAAGCATTGCCTTGCAGAAGGAAAGGTCAACCTAAGCCATAGAACACCATTAAAGCCAAGGGCTGGATGCCAAAGTCCAGGCTTTTAAACCCAAGGAGCTGAGCTTGAAGCAAGTTCTCTCCTAAGAGCTTGGAGTGAGCTGAAATCCTCGCCCCCTCCCTGAGACTTGGAGTTGTTTTTAGAGTAAATTGGGGTGAAACCGCCTCCTTCCCGATTCTTTTTTGCTGGGGATTTGCAGGGGAAATTTGGCCCTTTGAAAGGAAAATCCTGGGATAGCACAGGAGCATCCCAAGTATCCCAGTGTTGACATGCAAAGCCCAGAGGGCTTTAAAGAGCTGAGCCAAAAACAACCTTGGGGTGTGAGGGGGGGCACACACGCACTCAGCAGGGGTGAGACGCTTCCCGTGGCGATGTAACTGAAGCTCCTGGTTTTCCAGGGTGAGAAAAAGGGTGGAAAATAATTGAGCTCCCCTAAACCCTGCCCGTTTATCATCAAGTTCAGCGTGAAACTCAATAATCCTCAAGCAGGGGCCAAGTCCTGGGAGGAGTTGGAGGGATGAGCCGAAGCAGAGCAAAACCAATTACCCTAACGAGCTGCTCCGTGTGTAGGGGGCTCTTGGGGTTTGTTTGGGGTGGGTTTTTAAAAAGGAAAAAACCCACAAGCTTGAAGCTTGTTTAAAGCTTTAAACTCTGGATTTTAAGTCAGTGTCTTCCTAATAAAGGCCAGGCAGATAAGCATGACCTGGAAAGTCATCACCATTAACGAGCTGCCCCTTCCCAGCAGTGGTTTAACTGTGGGGATGGGTGATGGGGATGGCTGTGGCCACAGGGATAAGCCTGCCCCCGTGGTTAAGCCTCACCTTTCCTCCTCCCAGCTTGGGTTATGGGAAAGTTAGGCCAGCTCCGTGAAGGGGAAGGGATTGTGTGGGTTTTTGGGGGGGTTTTCCTCTCTTTACCTGCTTTGTGCCAATTCCCGCTGCTGACTCCAGAGGGAGCCTGGACTAGCGATGTTGAGGGGTTTATATCCCAAATGTAAGAGCCACGCGAAAGGGAATTAAGCTGGGATTAAACTTCCCCAAGATTTCCTCCACCGACATCCCAAACCATCCCACTCCGGCCACGGCTGAACCTGGGATTTACCCATCATTTATACCCCAGTAATTACAACTCCTGACCTCATTAACAGGGCATGCTCATTTCCTTGAGATGCTGCTTATTGCCCCCCAATAGCAGCAGGCTGGGATGACACACCCCCCCCCCCCCCCTTCCCTCACCTTCACCCTCCTCTTCCTCCTTGCTCCTTCAGAGGTGCTTTCCCAGATGGGAGCTGGGCAACAAGGAGATGGGGAGGGTCAGAGCGAGTCCCCCCCAGGTCCATCAGCACCCCCGCCTCAAGCCCCCCGAAGTCTATTTATTACTCACAGCGATTAATAAGCAAGAGGAAGGGGGAGGCAGGAGGGCAGCGCTCCTGCCTGTTGCTAATTAGCGAGGCGCTCGGAGGACGGGAGGCTGCGGGGAGCTCGTTCGCCCACGACGCTTAATGAAAGCAGCACAACCCTTCACGTTAGTTAATTTAATAGGAGAATTAATATCGGGATGGAGGGCGATCGCCTCTGCTCCGCGGGCTGGGGGAAGGATGCTCCATCCATCTTGCTTTATTCCAAAGAGCATCTCAAAGGCGATTTGATTACAGGGTGATAGGTGGGTTGATGGTTTTTTTTGGGGAGGGGGGGAGATTGGGGGGTGTTTTGAGTGTTATTTGTATTTTCTTTTGGGTTTGTTGGGATGGAAACCTCCATCCTTCCATCACTGAAGAAATAAACCCCATGTCTAACCCTTCACCCGGCTCCATCCGCTGATAAAGTCGCCCCCGATCTTAATTCAATCTGTAAAGATTAAGGCAGCAATAAGGAGCATCGGAGGGCTGACGTCCGCCGAGTCTCCCCGGGGCTGGTGACAAATGACTTTGTGACAGTAATCGCCAAATTAGAATCTGCATCGCCAGCCCCTCACGCGCTTCCCCCCCCCCCCCCGCCCCGCCAGGCGCAGCCGCCGCGCCGAGCTCCTCCCCGGCACCGGGTGCAAGGAGAGGTCATGCAGCAGCACCGAGCGCCCGCTCCTCACACCTCGCATGCTAATGCACCCGCTGGGATTTCCCATAAAAATATAAAAATAGGGAGATTTAAAACCCGGCGTCTATTTATTTATCATCCGTTGTCCGTGAAATATTCGGGGGAACGTCCGCGGCGCGAAGGCAGAACGGGGTTTGCAGCCAAGGATCCCCCAAATTCACATCCCCAAAGGTGGGGGAAGCTGAGCCCTGTACCTCTGCTTTTCCAATTAAATTAATTAAGGAAGGCAAATACGGCGTGGGCCTGGCTGGCTGCCTCCCTTTCTCTGTGCTGGGGAAACATATACAGGTCCGTGGACAGCTGGGGGTGGATTTACATGGGTCTCCTGGATATTTGACTATACCCCCTGTGGGCTGAGGCGGGGGCAGGATGCTCTGAACACCCACCACAGCTTTGCCCACCCATGGGTGGGAGGCTGGGATCTGCCTGCGTGAGGAATTTAGGTGGGATAGGAGTTCGCCTTGCCCAACTCACAAGGGGTGCTGGCCCTGCTTTGACCCCCACACCCCAATTTTGGGTGTGCATGTGAAGGGAGGCGAGCGAGGCAGCGCTTGAGCCTTGTCTTCTTGACCCCCCCAGCAGAGCCCAAGGGGCCTTTGCCTCACACACATCGACATGATGCAAGGATTGGGAGCTCTACCCCCCACATCCTCTCCACATCCACGGGATTTACACACTTAAACACGAGCGTGCAAATCATCCCACCCCCTGGGGAAGAGGCCTGGGGTTGCAAACTGAGGAGTGTGGCCTAGGGCAACGCGGTGGCCTACGCACCAACCCCGCCATGCCGGTGAAGGCCGAAGCGCGGCCTGCGAGGCTTCCCCACTGTCACACGGCAGCAGGGAGCGAGCACCAGTCCCGCTTGACCTTTCCACCGTGCGAGGTGCAATCGAGTTAGCGCCGAGCTGTGATTTAATTCCCGGGACGGAGCCGTAATTCGCTTACAACAGCCGTTTTCCAGCAACGCTGGAGCAGCTGTCTCAGGGAAGGGAAGGAAGGGGGGGGTCAGGTTGGGGTGATACCCCCTGTAACCCCCACCCCCCCCCCGCAGGCAGCTCTTCTCACATCACCCCGGGGTTTTTAAAAGCACGAGGTGGTGTAAATCCTCCTGCCCCATGTGAGAAGCCATGTTGCACTGCGCCTCATGGTGATGACAACACACCTCTGCCCAGCACTGGGGCTGGGTACCCCTTTACTGCCAGCAACAGGCAGGATGCTCATCTAAACAACCAGAAAAAAACCCCAAATGGCAGAGGATTGATCCTTTTCCTCCTCTTTTCCCTCCCTTCCAGTGGTTGGGTTTATTTCCAGTCGGTGCCTCTGAACAAAACTCCCAGTCCAGGCCGGGATGTCTTTGCTCCAGGGAGCTGAGCACCCAAAGGAGCCACTCTTCCCCCTGATGAAATACTCATCACTCTGCTGCAATACAGAGATTAACTCACATCTAAAATATAAACATGGGGTTATTGATTTATCATGCCCCATCCCTACTCCTGGGTGAAGGATCCCCATCCTCTGGTGTCTCCGGGATGCTGGGGAGCTGGGATGGTGGGGAGCAGGATGCTGGGGAGCAGGATGCTGGGGAGCTGGGATGCTGAGGAGCAGGATGCTGGGGAGCAGGATGCTGAGGAGCTGGGATGGTGGGGAGCAGGATGCTGGGGAGCTGGGATGGTGGGGAGCAGAATGCTGGGGAGCTGGGATGCTGGGGAGCAGGATGCTGGGGAGCGGAATGCTGGCACTCCAGGGGAAGGGATGCCCCGACGACAGCGACGGTGGCATCATTGTGCGACGCGGGAGCCAGGGCAGCGCTGGGCGGCCGCATACAAACCCGAAGATGAAAAGGGTGAGAGGCCTCGGCAAGTGAGGGCTGTCGGGGTGATTAATGGGGGTGAGCGGAGGGTGAGGCCCCTCCTTCCCCGGAGCCACAAGATGGCAAAGTGATTCGAAGAACAAGAGAGCAGTGTTCACCCAGAAAGGCTCCTAGAAAAAAGAAAACACACTCGGTTCCCGGGAGCCAGCGGAGCCGAGGGTTCCTCTCCTCCTGGGTTTGGGGTTGTTTGGGTTTTGGGGGGTGGGGATTTGGTTTTGGGGTTGGTTGTATTTTTTTTTTTTTCCCTGGCTTTTTATAGATGGGGTTGGTTTTTTTTTTTACTGTTTTAATAAAAATAAATAAGCTGGATGAGGACGTGTAAATGGCAGCGAGAATTGCGCGGCGCCGCCGGGTCAAAGCCGCCTGGGAGCTGCTGTATATTTACATCTCTATTTGCTTAGAAAACAATAACCCATGGGAAGGAAGAGGGGAGGTGCCGGTGGAGCTGGCGCAAGGCGGTTTTGGGGGGGGGGGGGAAGGACACCCCCATCACCCCTCCTCAATCAGAACAACCCCAACAGAGGGTTTGGTTTTCTTTTTGCAGAGCAAACTGAATCCAGCTGGTTTCTCTCCTTGTTTCCAGCTTCTTCTTCCCAGCGATGCTCCATCCCTGGGGCTGGACCAGAGGGGAGGGATGCTGGGGGAACAGTGACCCTAAAAGCATCCCCAAAAGCATCCCAAAAAGCATCCCAAGCAGAGAGCAGCGTCACCTCCACAGTTTCCCTCCATCGATGTGTTTCCCCCTAATTTACTACCTGGAGAGCTGGAAGGGTCAGAGCAGAGGGACGGACTGACAGACAGAGGATGCCGGTAGTTCCACTTTGCTGTAGGGATTTTAATGACCTAATAGGTGGGGAGTAATTTTCCCAGCCTGGTTCCCGTGGTTTTCCCAGATGCAGAAGCCGGACAGACCCTCAAAGCTCCCTCCAGGAGCAGGATATGTGGTTAAATCCCAGGAAAGGAGAGGGGCTGGGAGGGCCCCAAGCTTCAAGCGGGGCTGCTCCGCTCTTCCCCACGTCTGTCTCTTTCCCCCTTTCCTTCTGTCTGTCTTTCCTCCCACCACCCCACCGTGTCCTTGTGAACACCCAGGGAACCGAGTGGGATATGATTCCCACCACGTATGGGATGGAGACGCAGGGTGGGGATACGTGGAGTGTTCAGGAGTTGGATTAACGCTCAGCTCCGGAGGGATTTGATTTTTAAGGAAATGAATAAAGGTTTAAAATGCTCCATAAGGCACCAGGATGGGACTGGGATGGTTTTCTGGTAGCTCCAGGTTCATGGGAAGGTGGGTAGTGGGAGCTGGTGGGGCTCGCAAGGGATCCAGCATCAGCAGCGCCGTGATGCCGCTCTGCTGCAGATGCTTTCAGGGTATCGGCACCCCCCTTGGGAACGGTGACTTGGCTGGGACCTTGGGGGCAAATCCCATGGGAGAAGAGCTGTGGGAGATCTTGGTCAGCGGAAGGGGTTGGAGTGGAGGTTATCCCGGGGTGGGGTCCGTTGGGATGTGCTCCTGCCCATCATGTTTTGGGGAGAAAGAGACCTGGAATTGGTCCCTCGGGAGAGGCTGGGAGAGGAGGGGTGACCTTGAGCCCTGCCACTGTCACCCACAGGGTGCTCGCTGCGGGAGGGAGGAGGAGCGGAGAGGCTCAAGGTGGGGGGGGTGTCTCTGCAGGCCCCCCTCCCCCAGCTTCTTTCCAAGGTTTTCCCTTCCTGGCTGCTCTCAGGGAGGGAGGGGGATGCTGGATGCTTCACCTTCAGGGGTGACCTGGAGAGCCCTGGCTGGGGTGATGCCCCCCCTGAGCCCCAGCTGGCAGAGCTGGGGGTCCCCATTATGCCGCATGGCGCAGCCCAGAATCAAGGTAAGGAAAACACACCCACGCATAGAACCAGGGACATATAGAATTGCAGACGTATGGAAACAGGGCCCCGCAGCCACACCATAGCTCCCTCCCTACACATCACCTCATCACCCCCTAAACTCCCCCCAATAACTGTCCATGCAGTGACCTGACATGTGTCTCCGCTCCCAGCCCATACGTACCGTGACCTCTACACGTAAAGACAACATATAGAGGCCGTTGGCACGGCACAGGGCATGCGTGGCCACGCTGAGCATTCGGGGAGGGGGTCTTGGAGCACCCACACAACATCCTGGGATACCTTTAGCTGCCCACAACCCCAGGGCTACACATATAGATACGCATAGGGGTGTGTACGTACGGAGGTTGGGATGCTGCACCCATAAATCCAGCTGTTCAGCTGGGTACCCTGGGCAGGATTGGAGCAGGATTGGGGCTGGATTTGGGGCAGGATTGGGGCTGGATTGGGGCAGGATTTGGGCTGGATTTGGGCAGGATTGGGGCAGGATTTGGGCTGGATTTGGGCTGGATTTGGGCAGGATTGAGGCAGGATTTGGGCTGGATTTGGGCTGGATTTGAGGCTGGATTTGGGGCAGGATTTGGGGCTGGATTTGGAGCTGGATTGGGGCAGGATTGGGGCAGGATTTGGGCAGGATTGGTGGCAGGATTTGGGGCTGGATTTGGGGCAGGATTTGGGCTGGATTTGGGATTGGATTTGGGCAGGATTGGGGCAGGATTTGGGGCTGGATTTGGGATTGGATTTGGGCAGGATTGGGGCAGGATTTGGGCTGGATTTGGGCAGGATTTGGCAGGATTGGGGCGGGATTTGAGGCTGGATTGGGATTGAGGCTCTCATCCTGCACCAGGAGTATCCCAGTAACGTGCACACCCAGAGTTTGGCTGCTTCGTTACCTCGGAGCATAAATTAGGTGTGCGCACACGCACACGCACACGCAGACGCAGGCGCGCGCTGGCCCAGAAAGCGATTAGCTGCGGCTGAAATTTGCATCTTATTAACATTCCCACAAGGGTTATTTCACAGCTGAAAGGCAGGCGGGGGTGTGTGTGTGTGTGTGTTGTGGGGGGGGGGGGGGGTGTGCTCAATGTGCCAAATATACCCACCCCACCCCCCACCCCCAAATTTAAACCTTCGAGCTTTGGGGAGCGGGAGGATGATGAGGCTGGGGTTGGATGGGGGAGGAAGATTGGGGAAGGGGGAGAGGGTTGGGGGGGGGTGTGGTGTGGGGGTGGGGGGTGTTGGGAGTTGGCGGTGGGAGACGCAGGGCTGGGCGCATTGGGAAGCGAGTCACGTCGGGTAATTTATGGTCGATGCTTCTGCGGGAGTTTAAGACCTCGCTGCCTTCCATAAACTATTTTACTTGTTTAAAACCCAGCAGTGGCAGCACGGGGCTGGAAAGGAATTTGGGGAGGGGTGGGGGGAGGAAGAAAGAGGGGGTGAGTGGTTATTTGTATATATTCCCTTGGGAATTAGAGCTGGGGCAGGGGGGACACAACACAGGGATGACGGCACACACCCCGCCGTTGCCCATCACCCCCTTAACACCAGCGCTGGGTGGGTTTTTAGGGTGCTGAACTCCCCCATTTCCACCTCCAGCCCATACCTGAGGTTGAAAATCAAAGCGAGGGGAGAGGAGATGCAGGGTGGGGTGGGGTTTGGATGGTGGGGGTGAGACAAGACTCAGCCCCCGAGTCTCATTCTCAATTAGAAAACCTTTTACTCTCTGGCAAGGCAGCGGTTGAGAGAGCGAGGGAGCGGGAGAGGCATTTCCAATAGTCACACTTGTCAAGTGAGACCATCTTTTAGCCCTCAGGAACAGCAAATCCCCGTGAACTCTGGGTGAACCAAGATTGAAGTCATAAATCAGCCCTACAAAAGCCTGCTGTTGGATGCGGGTGCCGGGCTCCTACCTTTAACGCTTTCAGGGGCGAAGGAGGAAGGAGAACGGGGAAGGAGAGAGGAGGGGGGTGGGGGCTTGGGGGGTGGAAATGGGGGGAAAAAATACAATATATTAAAAAAAATCCAAGGGAATGGTGATGTCTGTGTGTTTTCCCGCGGGAGGAGGAAGGAGGATGAGGAGGGAAGGGGGATGCTGGTGGGTTTTGATGGGGAAAAAGGGGGTGAAAGGTCTTTGTCATCTCCCCAGCAAGGGGTTGGGGTGCTGGGGTAGGAGTTACTGATGGGAGAGTGAGGATGAGGAGGAGGATGAGGAGGAGGAGGATGAGGAGGATGAGGAGGATGAGGAGGAGGAGGAGGATGAGGAGGAGGATGATGAGGAGGAGGATGAGGATGAGGATGAGGATGAGGATGAGGAGGAGGAGGAGGATGAGGATGAGGATGAGGATGAGGATGAGGATGAGGATGAGGATGAGGAGGGGGGGAGTGTGGGTAGGAAGGAAAGGGGGTGGAAGGGGAGATGGAGGAGAAGAAAGCATTGATTAGTGAAAGGAAATAGCTGGCGTAATGGATCTGGAGGAGAGGGCTCTTTGGCAGAGGGGCCATCGATCCACTAATGGGAGCGAGAAAAATACATATATATATAAAAAGCCTATTAAGGGGTAGCAGGGAGTGTGCACTGCATTCATATGGGCTGTCGTGGGGTGGGGGGTGTCCCCCCCCAAGTACCCACACCCGTACCTGCCCCCATCCTGGGGTCCAGCATCTCACGAGTGAGAGGGGTGGGATATTTTTTTAGTCATCACTTTCTTTTTGAAATCCCTTCTTTTCATAAAAACCTTCAGGCATCCCTGAGGCTTCTGTGCCAGGGAAAGAACAGCAAACCCCCTAAATAATAATAAATAATATGTAATAAAGCTTAGATATTAATAAATAATAAGCAGTCGATAGTAATAAATACTATATAATCATAAAGATCTAGAATAATAAAGATACATAATAATAAAGATATATAATAATAAAGATATATAATAATAAAGGTGTATAATAATAAAGGTATATAATGATAAAGGTATATAATGATAAAGGTATATAATGATAAAGGTATATAATGATAAAGGTATATCATAATAAAGGTATATCATAATAAAAACTGTATCAAATAAATAATATATTCTAATAAGCACTCTATTATAAATAAATAATTATAATAATGATTTTAAAGCCCCCAAACAACCACAACAATTCCAGAATCAATAAAGAAATTTTAAAAAATCCTCCTTCACCCCCAACCCAAGATGCTCAAGGTGTGTGCATGGCGGGGGGGGGGGGGGGTGGAGGAAACTTTCCCCACGCACACACACACACACACACACCCCTACACACACGTCCCCTTCTCTCTTGGCTAATCTAAGATGACAAACAATATGATGGATATGGTTTATGTTAATTCACAATGCCCTTTCCTCCAGAATTTAACTGTAAGTTAATGTACACCGGAAACTCCAGCTCTCCCCGCTCCACTAATGGGCTGAGGTATTAGCTGGTTCTAACGATGCATACAAATGTACTTGTCTCTGTGGGGGCTGCCCCAAGATTTATGACTCTTTTGCCTTCTGGAGCTGTAAACAAGGGAGGGAAAAGAGAGGGGGGGGGGGGTGGTGGAAAAAGAAAGAAAAAAAGAAAGAAAGAAAAAAAGCCAGTCCCTGAGCCACTTACTACTTGGAGGAGCCTTAAAAAAACCCAGGAGGGCAGCAGCCAGGCGCTAAACTTCAATTTTGATCTTAATTTATTATTTTCTTGGCTGTTTTTCCTCCCCCCTTCTCTTTTTTTTTTTTTTTGAAGCTTGGGAATCATATATTTTTCCTTTTTTTGAATTTTTATTGATTTTTTTTTTTTGAGGGGGCAGCGAGTATCCACTTTGGAGGTGCAGAGATTGGAGGAAGAAGAAGAGGAGGAGGAGGAGGAGGAGGAGGAGGAGGGAGGGATGGATGGATGATGGTGGTGATGGTGGGGGAAGCATCAATCCCAGGGAGTTTCCATTCCTCTCAACCCTCATCCCGTTTTGGGTTGGGGAGGGGGTGGGAAATTTAGGGGTTTTGGGGGAGTGGTAGGAGTAGGGAAGCTCTGGGGGGGTGGGGGAGGGGTGTGTATTTTTAATAATTTATTTTTATTTATTTTAATGTGTTTTGGTTGGGTTTTAGGGGGGGGGGGGGGGGGTTTTATAGAGCAAGAGGAGAGCGCGGTGGCTGGATCCTCCCTCCGCGGGTTTTCCCTCCTCTCATCCCCCGGAAGAGATTTCACAGCTCCAAAAAAAAACAAACCCAACCCCTAAACCCCCCCTCCACCCCCCCCAAAAAAAAAAAAAACCCACCCAAAAAATACAAGAAGAAAGGAAAACAAAAATAAACACCCCCCCAAACACCCAAAACCCAACAAATTAGGACAAAAACCTTCTTCTCTCTTGTGTTTTTCTCCACTGGAGCCGCTGGTTTTGCAGCCGCCGGAGCGGGATGAAGACGCCAGAGTTTCTTTTGGGTGTAAATTTGGAAAGATTTGGGAAGAGTTGGTTAAAGTTTAATATTGTGTTTCTTGAGCTCTGCAGGCTGGTAGGTGAAAACTGCGGCCGGGTCTGGGGAGGGGAGGGAGGGATGGGGATGGGGATGAGGATGGGGATGGGGATGAGGATGGGGATGGGGATGAAGATGGGGATGAGGATGGGGATTGGGATGGGGATGGGGATGGGGATTGGGATGGGGATGGGGATGGGGAGTGAAATAGTTTTGGGGAGCGGTGAGGCCCTAAAAATGTGTTTTTAAGGGTGGGGAACCCCCCAAATTGGAGGAGGAGAGGGGTTGAAACCTGGGTTAAGCTTCTCTTTGCTTTTATTATACTGACTTCTGGGGGGGGGTTTGTAGGAAAGATTCCTTGGCGGGGTTGGGGTCGGGAGGTGAAGCTGGGGGGGGGGTGTGGATATTTTGGGAAGTAGTTTGCAGCAGCAGGACTCGCAGCCTCCCCCCTGGATGTATGATGATCTCTAGAATCTCAGGATTTATTCCTATATACTTCTTTTTTTCCTATGTTTCTACCTATTTTTCCATCTATAAACATCCATCTCAGGGCCATTAGGAACCTAGGAGGAAGAAGGGGGGAGGGGAGGGGGGGACGACACCACCAAAATAAACCCCCCAACCCCAAATCACAACCCAGAGAAACAAAACTCACCCAAATACTCCGAGGGGAGCCGGGACCTCGGGATTCCTGACTCTTGGAAAGCCGCCTTTTCGGCTAAACTCTTCTCCTCCTTAATCCCCAGTTTATATTTAACCAGTAATCCCCAAGCCTGAGCCTTTCCCTCCTTCCCGCTGGGCAGAGGGTGGGTGTTGGAAGAGTTTTCATCCCAACTGGGTGATGTGGAGGCCATGGGGAGCCGCCTCCCCCTCGCTCGCGTGGCGGCGGGTTGAGCCGGCTCCTCTTTAAAGCCCCTTTTATTCTTTAGGGATGGGGAGAGGGACTGGGGAGGGGGGGAATTAATAAATAAGTTTATTTTTATCTAGATAAATAGATATCTAGATATAGATAAACTTCTTTATAAAGAGATATATATGTGTATCTTTATAAAGGTATATATAAATATATTTAAAAGTTTCTTTATAAGATATATGTATATGAAAAAGTTTCTTTATGAAGATATCTATAAGTATATATGAGGTTATTTCTAAAGATAAATGTATATAAATATATAGAAGTTTCTTTATAAAGATATATATAGATATTAAAAAAGTTTCTTTTTACACATGTATACAGATATATATGTTTCTTTATAAGATATACATAGATACAGATAAGTTCCTTTTTATATATGTATATAGATATATAAGTTTCTTTATAAAGGTATATGTATGTATAGGTTTCTTTATAAAAAGATATATAGATATAAGTTCCTTTTTTTATATGTTTATAGATATGTTTCTTTATAAAGATAGATATATATAAGTTTCTTTATAAAGATATATATATATAAGTTTCTTTATAAAGATATATCTAGATATAAATAAGTTTCTTTTTAGATAGAGATATAAAGAGATAAATAGATATGTATAAGTGTCTTTCTAAAGATATATGTGTATATATATAAATTTCTTTATAAAGAGATATATAAAGAGAGATGTAAATGTTTCTTTCTAAAGACATATGTATTTAGATATAGAAGTTTCTTTACAAAGTCATATATAAATATATAGACATGCAGAAGTTTCTTTTTAGATATAGGTATAGATGTCTAGATAAATAGATATGTAGATGTCTAGATATATAGATGTGTAGATACATAGAGATATGGGTGTGTATATATATATAGGTGTATTGATATTTAGATATATAGAAGTGTAGATATATAGATGTATAGATATGTAGATATATAGGTGTATTGATATTTAGATATATAGATGTGTAGATATATAGATATGTAGATATATAGATGTATAGACATTTAGATGTGTAGATATATAGATGTGTAAATATATAGATGTGTAGATATATAGATGTGTAGATATATAGATGTGTAGATATATAGATATATAGATGTAGAGATATGTAGATATATAGATATCTAGATGTAGAGATATGTATATATATAGATATTTGGATATACAGATATTTAGATATCTAGATGTAGAGATATCTAGATGTAGAGATATCTAGATGTATAGATATTTAGATACCTAGCTGTATAGATATTTAGATACCTAGATGTATAGATACGCAGATATTTAGGTGTATGGATATCTATCCATAGCCATCTCTGCTCTCTATGGATATCGAGGCACACACACGAGGAGCGGCGCTGCGTGCGCGGCGCGGCTCCCAACGTTCGCTCTGAGATCCATAAACCACGGAAGGCCCCGAGCCGAGGCTCTTCCTCTTTATTGCGGGGTATAACTCAAACTTATCGCGTATTAATAAGGCGCTAATGATAATCTCTGCAGGAGAGGCGCGCTGCTTGTGCTGGTTTTATGGCTGCCCTTCTCCTTCCTAATAACCTTTGGCTCCGCGCCGCAATAACTCACCGCCAACGAGCAGGCGCCTGGAGTGCCTTAAATATCGCCCGGCCTTTGCCACGCTTCGGACACCCCCCCCTGCCCCTATACATATCCCCCCTCCCCAAAATAATAACCCCACCCCAGGGTTCGTGTGTCATCCTGTCCGGGGCAGCGGTTCGAGGCCCCGCTCTGCCTTCCTCGGGTGTAACACGGGGGTGGGGGGTTTAAAAGGCCTTTTTTCCTTCTCTCCATCCTCATCGTCACTGTCACCACTGTCAACATCAGTATCACCATCACCATCATCATTATGACTGCTACTATTGCTATAATTATCACTATTACTATCACTATTGCTATTATTGTTGCTATCTCTACTGTTATTACTATATCACTATTACTTTCACTATTGCTATTACTATTACAGTTACTATTATTATTATCACTACTGCTATTGCTATTACTATTATTATTAGTGCTATCACTATCACTACTGTCACTATCACTGTCACCATTGCTATTACTATTAGTAGTGCTATCACTATCACTACTATCTCTATCACTATTGCTATTACTATTGCTATTAGTAGTGCTATCACTATCATTACTATCTCTATTACTATTGCTATTAGTAGTGCTATCACTATCATTACTATCTCTATTACTATTGCTATTAGTAGTGCTATCATCACTACTATCTCTGTCACTATTGATATTACTATTGCTATTACTATTGCTATTAGTAGTACTATCATTATCACTACTATCTGTCACTATTGCTATTACTATTGCTATTATTAGTAGTACTATCACTATTACTATTAGTAGTACTATCACTGTCACTACTCTATCACTATCACTATTGCTATTATTAGTAGTACTATCACTATTACTATTAGTAGTGCTATCACTATCACTACTATCACTATTACTATTATTAGTACTATCACTATTATTATCACTATCAATATTACTATCTCTTTTCTTATTTACTACAGCTGCCATTACTATTATTGCCCTTATTACTGCTATTACTATTATTATTTACTATTGCTCTTGTAATTGGCTCGTTACCTCCTTATTAATACTCCCCCGTGGTTGTTGCTGTGACTGTTAATTGAATTATTATCATTATTATCTCCTCAGAACAACGTTTCCGAGTGTCTTTTCCCTCTCAAACCCAAAATGTCCCAATCTGGGGGGGCTCTTGGAAGAGACCCCAGGGGTTGGGGGGGGGGGGGGATTGAGGCTACTGGCACACACAGGGATGTTTTTAGGGGCTATAGGGGAGCACCAGATGCAGCTTCAGGGGAGGAGAGGGGACACAAACCGGCAGTGATATGGCTCAGGGGGAAACTGAGTCACAGAAGAAAGGAGTCAGGATGGGAAAGAAAATGCTGGTTCTCCCCCCAGACCAGTGAAGGAGCTTTGTACGTGCACTGGCACAAACTGGGAGGGGGGGGGTGTGTTTGTATAGAGCACCT
The DNA here is from genome assembly GCA_022605955.1 of Rallus limicola. NCBI lineage: Eukaryota > Metazoa > Chordata > Aves > Gruiformes > Rallidae > Rallus > Rallus limicola. The sequence continues at coordinate 29,685 of JAKCOZ010000937.1, forward strand.
CCCCACCCCCCAAAAACCAGCCCCTGACCCCTGGGTGCCCTTTGACCAAATGCAGGGGGAGACAAACCTAATTGGAGCATCCCCCCACCCCACAAGGCTGGTCAGGGGTGGGGGGGGGGGGGGTGGCACCAGCCCCCTGGAACACAGCAGCCGAACACAGCAGCCCCCCCCCACACTGGGCTCACACTCAGGGGGGTGGTATGGGGTTACTGGGAGCTGCCCAGCATCACCCGCTCTGCTCCACGTGTGTGCACACGCGTGTGTGGGTGTCACACACATCTCCACAGCAACCCAGCAGCCCTGAGCTCCTGGACCCCCAAGTGATGGTGGGGTAGGGTTGGAAGGGGGGGGAGGAAGGGTCATCACCCCTCTTCCTGTACCCCCAACCCTGCTGCCCCCCTGAACTCCCCTGCGATGAAGAGAAAGCCAATTACTGGAGATAATTAAGCCACGCCACCTTCTCTGCTCCATCCTGCTCTCCCCCCCTACGCAGGTGAAGGAGACGTGATGTGCCCCCCCCCAAAAAAAAACCAAACCCACCCTCCCCTCTCAAAGCTTTAAATTAAAAGGGGGCCCCGAGCAAAGCCCCCCAAGGGTGGAGAAGGGTGAGGGGGGATGCCCACATCATTTCAGCATCACCCACAGGAGCAAAGCCCTTCCAGATCTTCCAGAACCAGGGGGGAGGGGGGGGGCTCCATGGCAACACCCTCACACACACACACACCACACACACACACCCCCCCCCCAATTTTCCCAGTGTTGCCCCCCACACAGAATCCCCTTTTCTTTCCTGAAAACCAAATCAAATCCTTAATTAAGAGCATCCCCTCCTTAACAGCCCTGAGATTCGGGGCCACGATGATGGAGCGATGCTGAGGGGTGCAGGGATGGGAAGCTATGCTCTCCCCCCCTCTCCCCCCTCCCCAATCCCTCGAGTTAAATCCAGGGATTTGGAGGGGAGGGGAAGATATACTGATCCCTGCTCCTCTCCTCCAGCACAATAGGTAGGTGAGTGTGTTTGGCTAATCAAGATAAATATGGTATGCATGGCAGGAGCGTGGCAGGCCCCGCTAACGAGGAGACGGAAGGAGCTGGGGTTTGGATGCTCCAGATTCTCATTGCCATGGTTACCCGAGCTGGGAGCCGCATCCTCCTCTCCAAAGGGGTGCAGGGGGGGTGGCAATGGGGTGGGGGGGGGGGTGGGGGTGATGGTCCGGGACCCAGGTTAGAACTTCCCAAGGGCTCTGGTAACAGCGCAAAGGGAAAAAGGTTGGGGAAAAAAAGGGCAAAAATGGAAAAACTGAAGGTTTAGGGATATTTTTGGGGGGGTCTTGGGGTGTTTTTGAGGATTTTCCAAATCAGAACCCCCTAAAAAATCTATTTTTCTTTAATTATTATTCATTATTATATCATTTGGGGGAGGGGGGGAAGATGGATTCTGCCCCAGCCTCTCGCCAGCCCATGGTGATGGATTAAAGGATGAGGATATTGAGGTGTCACACACACCCCCCTGGGAGGAAAGTGACTTTCCTTACACCCCTCCTGCCCCTCCTGGGATCCCCCCCACAGATCCCACCCCACACCTCCCTGGGGATGCAACAAACAAGGGGGTTTGTTACTTGGGGAGCTGAATCCAGAGGGATTCAGAGGTGGAAATTTGGGGTTGGAGTGGGGAGAAGGTGGATAAACCACAGGCCTGGAGGGTGGGTGATGGACTGCGGCGCATGGGGGGGCTGGGGGGGGGAGGAGGGGGGGAGGGAAACGGGCTTTAAAACATCTGCTGCCAGGGCTATAAAGCAGTTGGATTTACAGCTCTGCGCTGCCAGAAGCCTCTTCAAGGGATTCCCCACTTCACAGGGAGGAACAGACCGGCCAGCACACGCCTGTGCCGGGGGGGGACACCGACCACAGCCCTGGCACTGGCAGCGTGACATGGGGGGGTCACACACAGGCACCCCCCAGAACGGCTGGACAGCCAGGCTGATGGTGGGTGGGTGCTGGGAGGTGATGGGGGGAGAGGTGGGGTGGTACCCAGCGGCTGGACGGCACCCACGGCTGGGTGCGGGTGGTGGCAACCCCCTCCCTGAGGTGGTACCCTGGATCCCAGCGGCATCCCACACCTGGGGGACATCACAGAGGGACATGTCCCCATCCCAAAGGGGTCACCCGTTTCTGGGCAACATCCTAAGGCAGCACCCCACATCTGTACATCCTCAGTGACCCCCCCACATCTATATATCCTCAGTGACCCCCCCACATCTGTACATCCTTGGTGACCCCCACATCTGGGTCTCCTCAGTGACCCCCCCACATCTGGGCCTCCTCAGTGACCCCCCCCACATCTGTATATCCTCAGTGACCCCCCACATCTGTATATCCTCAGTGACCCCCCCAAATCTGTACATACTTGGTGACCCCCACATCTGGGTCTCCTCAGTGACCCCCCCACATCTGTACATCCTTGGTGACCCCCACATCTGTATATCCTCAGTGACCCCCCACATCTGTACATCCTTGGTGACCCCCCCACATCTGGGCCTCCTCCGTGACCCCCCCCCCATCTGTACATCTGCGGTGACACATGCCCCCCCCCCCCCCCCCCAATTTGTACATCCTTGGTGACCCCCATATCTGGACAGCCAAGCAGGCCAGCACCCCACATCTAAGCACCCTCAAACAGCGGCACCCCACACCCGGACACCCCCTCTCCATCACAGCACCCACACCAGGACCCATTCCCCCCATCCACACCCCACATCTGGCCACCTCCCCACATCTGGCCACCCCAAAACTCCATCACTCCAGCCCCTGCATCCCCTCCTACCGCAGCCCAAACCCCCTCCACGTGTGCCCCCAGCCCCACGCTGTGGCCAGGGGCTCTCTCTGCCCTTCACCCTTGCTGGGGGGGGGTGGGGAGAACACATCCCCCCCCACTTTATCTACACAGATAAGGAGAGAAAAGGGGAAAGACCCCAACTTTCCTCCCAGGAAGATGCTCTCCAGCCAGTTTAAATCCCTGCTCCAGGGAAAAATAAGAGGGGGATGTCTTTTAGGGCTCTATCCTGACTTATTTATCCCCCCCCCCCCCCAAATCAATCAACCCCCTAAATTTGCAGAGGGGATGTGAGAACCCCCCTCCCCCTCCTACAGCTCTTCATTTCTCCATCTGGATTCTTCTCCCCATTTAAATTCCCTTTAGAATTGGGGGTTCATTCCAGGTGGGGAGGGGTTTTTTTTTGGGGGGGGCGGGGGGGGGGGGGCGTGTGGGGAATAAAAAGCAGGGAAAAAAAAATCAGGAATCAACTCCAAAAAATTCCCAAAGGGGGAAATATTTTGGGAATTAACTGATTATTCCCCTTTCCCCCCCCCTCTCCACACCCCCCCCTCCCCACCTCAGCTGCTGGGGGGGGGTGGCTGGATGCAGAGGATGATGATGAAGTTGGTTTTCTGTGTATATCGGGGGTTATCGCGACATAAAGACACCCCCCCCCTCCTCTTTACAGCTGCAGGATGACACTGGTGAGTGGCTAATTAGCTCCCTGTGTAATTACGTCTTGGCAAACGCTGGGGAAATGCCCCGTGTGTTCCTGTTAATAAATATTTCTAATAATTAAAGATGCTCTTGAAGTGATGAAGTGATTTAATTCGTTATCTCTGAACCCCAATTGGGAAAACAACGACCATCTCCCCTCCCCAGGCATTAAACTCTATATTATTATAATAATAATAATAATAATAATAATAATAATAATAATAATAATAATAATAATAATAATCTACTGTATATTATAATTTTATTAATTATACAATTATTATAATAGTAATTATAATAGTAATTATTATTACTACTACTACTACTACTATTATTTAACTTGCTTGGTGTAGTCAATCTCCATCCAGGCATTGCCTGGGTATTTTAGATTATTTTATTTCAGCAGATTTGATTCTAATTTATTATTATTTATTTCAGTCTAAACTTTTATTTCTTTTATTTCTTTTCTTTTTCTATTTTATTCACTTTATGTTCCATTTTAGCCGTTTCGTTTCCTATCCCATTTATTTAATTTTCATTTACTTATTGTCGCTCTTTTTAATTATTTCTTTTATTTATTTCCCTATTTCGATCCGATTTTTATTTTCTCTCAACTTATTCTATTTTATTTATTCCTAATCCAGACAGGATTAAGTGAAATTCAATTGACTAATTAAACTAAACTGAGCTTTTCTCCACTAAAAGAACTTTGCAAACGGTGAGGTGGAAAAATCAAGTTAAAAGAGTTGGGAGAAGGTGGGGGGGGGGAGGAAGAAGGGGGCAGGGGGGGAGCACTCCCTGCTCTGGCAGGGGTAATAAACCCATTTCCCGGCTGCAATTAAAATTCCCCCTGAAACTGAGGGGTTGGGGGGGGGGGGGGGTGGGATGGAGGTTGAGGCACACACACACACACACCCTCTCCCAGCCCCCTCCTCACCCTGCCCTTCCCCAGCTGGATCATAGGCTGGGGACCATTCAAACCAGTTGGGTTTTAATAAGAATATTAATAAAATCGATAATATTAATAATATCGATAATATCAATAATATTAATAATGCTATTAACATTAATAATTAATGATTAATGATTGAGATATTTATTCCGTTCCCTCCCTGTCCTAACCTCTCCCATCCCCCCAGAACCCTCCCCCTGATTTTGGGGGGCAGCACCATCACCTCAACCAGCCACCCCAACCTCAGACACCCCCCCCCACATCACACACCCCCCCCCCCCCCCCCCCAAAAAAAAAAATTAAACCTTTAAACCCCTTTGTCCCCCTGTCCGGAGCCGGGGTCGTGACCCAGCTACTGCAGAGCCAACCTGGAGTAAACCCTTTGGGGGGGGGGTCTCAGGGGTGCTGGGGGGTGGGGGGGGGGGGGGGGGTGGGGAGTTTTGGGGGGGGGGGCAGTGATTTAGTTTTAGGTTTATGCTCTCTCCCCCCTCCCCCCATCCTTCGCCAAAGGACCTCAAAAAATAAACCTGGGGGTGGGAAGAAAAGGGGAGTAAAGTAGGAGTAACAGAGGAGTAAAGTAGGAGTAGAGGAATCAAAGAGGAACAAAATAGGGATCATTGAGGAGTAAAAGGGGGGTAATGGAGGGGGTAAAATAGGGATAAAAAGGGAGTAAAATAAGAACAAAATAGGAGTAAAATGGGAATAAAATAGGATTAAAGGAGGAATAAAAGAGGAATAAAGTAGGAGTAAAATATAGGAGTAGAATAGGGATAGAATAGGAGAAATATAGGAGTAAAGGAGGAATAAATTAGGAGTAAAGGAGGAATAAATTAGGAGTAAAGGAGGAATAAAGCAGGAGTAAAGGAGGAATAAAGCAGGAGTTAAGGAGGAATAAAGCAGGAGCACATTAGGAGCAATATAGGAGGAAAATATGAGTAAAATAGAAATAAAATAGGAGTAAAGGAGGCATAAAGTAAGAATAAAATAGGGATAAAGTAGGAGTAAAATAGGAATTAAATAAAGAATAAAATAGGAATAAAATCAGAATAAAAAAGGAGTAAAGTAGGAATAAAAGGGGAGTAAAGTAGGAATAAAGTATGAATAAAATAAGAATAAAATAGGAGTAAAGCAGGATTAAAAGAGGAATAAAAGAGGAACAAAAGGGGGGTAATTCAAGCGCTGGGGTTACCCTGAGGTTTTAAGCGAGGACGGAGCAGCCTGGGGCAGCTAATTCGAATTCCAGGTGATAAACACAAAGCGGCGGGTGTCAGCCCCGCGCAGATCCCCGCGTGTCGGGGCGTACCTGCGCGGGGACACGTGTGGGTGTCCCTGCTCTTACCCCTCGCCAGGCAGGGGTGGGGTGTGGGTGTAATTATATATTAAATTAATTATATATTATATTTATTATATATTATATTAATTATATAATATATTAATTATATAATATATTAATTATATATTTTATATATATGATAATTCATAAGTGCATCTCTCTGCCTGCCCAAGCTGGCTCTGTAAATGAATAAATCCCTCCATCCCTGGCTAAAAGCAGCCCAAAAAGCCACTTTTTAAGGGAAAAAAAAATCCCGAAATAAAGGTGTATTTGGAGAATACACCTTTATTAACAGATATATTTATATATCTGGAGAACTCACCTCTGCGGGTTTAATTCCTGGGGGGGGTGGAGGGGGGTTGGAGTGGGAGCAGGAGGGTTTAATCTGCCTATTTACTCATTAAATGTAAATAAATAATAAGAAACACTGCCCCCCCCCCGCCTCGAATCCCCAGCTGGCCAAGCCCTTTCAGCTTGTTTAAGTTCCTGATTGTGTAATCAGGGGATTAATTGGGAAGAAATTGAAGGGGGGGAGGTGGGGGGGGGGGGTGTCCTAAGGAGGGATGGAGATGGGGTGAAGGTGGAGTGGCAGCAGCATCTTGGCGAGAGGAGAAGGGTTGTTGTTGGGGGGGGGGCGGTGGTGTGTGTGTGTGTGTGTGTGTGTGTGTGTGTGTGTGTGTGTGATGCTCTGGTCATAAATTAACTCTCGTTTCCCACCAATGCTAAAAATTGAGGGGGGGGGGGGGGGGACCACAGGTTAGGGGGGGGGGTGAGGGGACTTGCTCCATGCTGCTTTTTTATTGGAGTCTCCATCCCTTTTTGGATATTTTGCTGTTTCTCACCCAAATTGCCGGTTCCTGATGAGGAAAAGGGGATTTGGGGCCCTTTTTGCCCTTAATTCCCCCAGAATAAGGCGGGGGGGTGGGGAGTGAGATGATTGGGGGCAACAAGAGTGTCTCTACCCCCACACACACATTCCACCCCTCCCAGGGATGGAACTGGCTTTGAGTGACAGCTGTCAGAAAAGGCAGTGGAAAAAAAAATGCAAACCCACCCCCACCACCCCCCCCAAAAAAAAAAAAAAAACAAAACCCAAACTCACAATAATTAATTAATAAAACTAAATTAATTTGGAGAAATATTTTGCCCCAAACCTCCTGACACCCCCGGAGGGAGAAATAAAAAGGGGGGCGGCGGGGGGGGGGGGGGGATGCTTTATTATTTACTTGATGCTCCTGAGCTGGGGGGAAGGGAGAAGGAGGAGGAAGGGGTGGGTGAGCCCCATCCTCTTCCTCGGAGGAAGGGCAAGGGATTCAAAAAGTGTCACCGGAGCAGCAAACTCCTCGGAAAGAAGGTGAAAAGAGGAGAAAAAAAATAGATATATAATATAAAAAATTGTTAAATCCCAATTTTTCTTTGGGGGATGCTGCTAAATATCCCTCCTGAGGCAGGGAGCGGTCCCACCTCTCCCCTCTGCTGCATCCCAGTTTCCCCATTCCAGGGCTCGGGCTATGATGCGGTACATATGTTGGATTAGAGAGCAAGGGAAAATGTTAATTAAGACATGAGAGAGGGAGGGAAAAAATAAAAAAAAAAAAAAGAAAAGGAGAAGTTAATCATTTCTAAAGCGTTATTTAATATCCACAACAGGAAAGGAGGATTTATTTATTTACCTATTATTTCTTTTGGAGCTTGTCCCATACACATCTATTTTTCCAAGGGGTGTGTGTGTGGAGGGGGGGGGGGAAATAAAAAAACCCCCCTTCAAATATCATCAAGACGCTTTATTTTGATCCCAGGAAAATAAGTATTTAGATTCTAGATATGAAAGAATCCGGCTGCGAGCAAATAAAGGAGGAAAAAAGGTGAGAAGGGGGGAAATTGCCAACAGCATCCCCACGGCGGCTGCGGGGTGTTTGGGGGGGGGGAAAAGAAAATCCGAGTTTTTCAGGGCCGGAAAGGGAATAAAGGAGGGGGAAAAATTGTAAATATAATATAAAATAAAGGGGAAAGAGAGAGAAAAAAAAAAAAAAAACCCAACCCCTGGCCCCAAAAATGTTTATCCTGGTCCCTTGCCCATCAAAATGAATCACGGCGGCGGATTAGGGAGCGCATCAAAGTGCATCCCTGGGCAATGATATAGGAGAGCTCGATAAATAAAAGTTGCACGTCGGAGGTGCTGTCAGGTCCGGGGCGAGCCGGTAACTCACCCGTTTAACCCCCGGGTGCGTGGTTGGGCTTTTAATTCCAATTAACGGCGGAGAGAGAAGGTTTCCAGCCTGAGAGGGGATGAAGGAAATTGCTGGAAGGAGCCGCGGTGCCGCGTGGAGGGCTCAACAGGAGAAGCCCTGGGGCAGCAACAACGCCACCACCACACACATACACACACACACACACACACACACCCCTCCCCAAAAAAATAAAGGAAAGGGGTTGGGGGGGGGAAGCCAAAAAAAAAAAGGAGGGGTAGGGAGGAGAAGGGAATGATGCCTTTCCACTGCGAGAAGAATTAACCACCCCCCCCCCCCAAACTTCTCACCCAAGTGATGCTGAGGACCCTCTGCAGTTATCTCCCCAGAGCATCTCTGGAGCTGTTATTTTCCTTCCCCCCCCCATCCCTCACACCCCCCTCTCTTTCCTAACAGGCAATAGAGGAAGCTAATTTTCTCAGCCTGCTGCTGTAAATTGAAGAGGGGTTACCCTTCCTCGCAGGCTTTGGATACAAAAGCTTCCTCTCCCTTCCCCAACACCCCCCCCACACACACACACCCCCACACCAGCCCCCCCTACATTTTTATTGCCAGTTAAGCCCTTCGTAACCCCACATTGCAGCCCCCTTAAACCTGGGTCCTTAGAGAAACTACTTAAAGGGAAGAAGGAGGGTGGGGGGGAGGGGGGAGAAAGAGGGAGGGAAACCCCCCCTAAAACAAAACCCCAACCCACAAGATAAAATAAAGACCGAGCTGCGAAAGGAACCGGGTAAAAACTTATCAGGGAACTTCAAAACAAATTGGACCCGAAGAACATAAAAGGGAAGGATGGAGGGGGGGGAGCTGGGGAGGGGGGGGGGGGGGGGGGGGGGGGGGGGAATATAGCCCTGTCCTCAGATGTTAATTGAGCCTCCCGAAACACGTTGTTGCTGGGAGTTTTATAGCCCAATAATCAAAGTAAAGCGAATTATCCGAGCGCTGAACAATGCAGCACCCGGGGAGTTGGGGAGGAAGAAGAAGAAGGGATGTGAGGGGGTGGAGTGGGGTGGGGGTGAGCATCTCCTGCAGCCACATCTATAGGTGCCAGGTCTGGGATGTATATCCCAGGGATGAGCCAGCTCTGCTGCCTCAGGGGGAGTATTTCTTCCTTCATCCCTCTGTCTGTCTGTCCGGCTGTCCCGCTGGAGAAACCCGGGGTTGTTATTTTACATCGCTGCCCACAGCCAAATCTCCTTGCCCCCCCCTCTTTCCCCATATCGCATCCCTGCTCCTCCGCTCCCATCTGCATCCTGATTCTCATCCCCCACACCTCCCAAACTTTCAAGGGCTCCTTTTTGCTCTGCTTTGGAGGCAATAATAATAATAATAGTAGTAATAATAATAGTAATAATAATAATAAAAATAATAATAGTAATAATAAAAATAATAGCACTACTAATAAAAAGAATAGTACTAATAATCTTTTTAGACCTTTTTAATTCATTTTTTATTCCTTTTTTTCCCAAGTGGGGGTTACTCACGTGGCTGGGAGCTCTCCTGGACCAGCCGGGATGTAGAGAGCATCTCTGAAGGAAAAGAGGGGAGAGAAGTTTGGCCGCCACTTCACCCCTTCTCTCCCCCTTTTCCTCCCGGGTTATTTTGGCGAGGAAACAATGCCATAACACGCATCGCATCTGCCCCAGCCCCCAACATCCCCCTACCTCACCCTTCCAACCCCCCCCCCCCTTTTTCCCTATACACCCCATCACTATGGTAAAACCTACAAAGCCTCTCAACGGCGATGCTGCCTCTAAATCTGTGTCCGCAGACACAGAAGGAACGCTGGGAGAGGCAGCGGGTCAGGAGGGCTCCGGGGTCAGCTTGCTCGGCTCCAGTGGAGCTGCTGGCACAGAAAAGTTGCCCTTTCCATGAACCCGGGGTTGCCGTTTACCCGAACTTCAATAAAGTTTTCTTTCAGCCTCTCTACATGGAGGCGTCAAGAGGCTAAAAAAGGCACCGTGGCTCGGGCTGTTTGCCTTTTTTTGGCCTTTTTTTGGCCTTTTTTTTCTCCCCTTTCCTCCCTTTTAATTTTCCTCTTGTTTTAAAATTATTTTTTCCCCCTTTTTTTCCCCTTTTTTTTTCCCTTTTTTTTCCCCTTTTTTTCCCCTTTTTTTCCCCCCTTTTTTTCCACTTTTTCTTTTCCACCCATTTCTTTCTCCCTACCCCTTTTTTTTTTTTTTTCCCCCTCCCCCGGTAGCATCTCCACTCTCCCTCCGTGATCCCAGTTGTGTCACGGCCAAGGCTGAGGGAGATGCTGGTGTGAGGACCCCGCCGTGGGCAGCCCCTCACCCCCCTGGTTGATGTCGCTGGCACCCAAAGGACCTGCTACCCCCCGGGTCCCATCCTCAGGACACACCACACATGCATCCTCCACAGAACACACCCAGCCTGGACAGGGGGGTACAGCCCACCCCCCCAAACACCCCCCCAGCAAACAAAAACCCACCAACCCACAGCTCCAAACTCCAGCATCCCCCCTCCTCCCGGCCCCCCTCCTCCCCCAAATAACAAACAAAAAAAGGGGAGAAATCCAACTTGGAGCGACAGTCCTTCCTCCCCACCCTCCTCCTCCTCCTCCTCCTCTTGGCTCCAGCCCAGCTTACAGCCGTACAGATGCCCCAGCTCTGCTCCCCAACCCCGAGGGGAGATCTGGGGGGGGAGGCGAGGGGAGGGAATGCTGCCCTGCCTCAACTTTGTGGCACTGGGAGAGGAGGGGGAGGGCACCCACCCTCCCAGCACCCGGGGCTGTGTTTTCCCTGCAGATCTCTCGCTTTTTCCTGCATTAAACCTCTTTTTCTCCCTCCCCCGATGCCCCCCCCGTCCCCCCACATCCCCCCATTTCCCCTCTTCCTCCTTTGATTTCTTCCCTATATAAGAAGATACTAAAAATCCCCAAACCTTTGGGTGCTGTTTACTCCTCACTTAATGATTTAATTTTAATTTATATATATATATATTTTTTCCCCCTAGGGCTGGGTTTCATCTGCCTTCAACTGTGCGAACTGGGATTTCCTTTTGGGGGAAAAAAAAACACTCTAAAAACCCAGATCCCAACTGGTTCCCAACACCTTTCCCTGCTCTGGGGAGGAAAGGTTTAAAGAGGAGCAGCAGTTACACTGTCTCTCAATATGTTTTATCTCTCCAGCTTCACCCTTATATGAATATCGCTAAAGCAGGGGGTGGAAAAAGAGGGGAAAAAGGGGGAGGAAAAGGGGGGAAAAAAGGAAA
>JAKCOZ010000938.1:0-40835 GCA_022605955.1 Rallus limicola
TTTTGCCTCAAAAAAGCAGTGTGAAGGTGGGAATTCCTTTCAAAATGGCCGATTTTGCCTCAAAAAGTAGCCCAGATTTGGGTGATTTCACCTAAACCACCCAATTTCTTCCTAAAAGAAAACAAATTGACCCAAAATGACCATTTTTTCCTCAAAAAGTATCTCAGATTTGGGTGATTTCACCTAAACCACACAATTTTCTCTCTAAAACAAAGCAAATTGACCCAAAATGGCCATTTTTTCCTCAAAAAGTATCTCAGATTTGGGTGATTCCACCTAAACCACCTAATTTCATCTCTAAAAGAAGACAAGTTGACCCAAAATGGCTGATTTCTCCTCAAAAAGTATCCAAAAATTGGGTGATTTCACCAAAACCACTCATTTTTTCCCCTAAACTACACCAAATTCACCCAAACCAGTCAATTTCTCCTCAGAAAAAATCCCAAATTTGACCAATTTCCTTCAAAACATGTAATTTCTCCTCAAAATTAAGGCAAAATGACCCAAAATAGCTGGTTTCTCCTCACAAAAATTCCCAAATTTGACCATTGTACCCCAAAAGCACCAATTTCCTCCTCAGAAAACAGGCATTTTCCGCCAAAAATGGCTGATTTCTTCTCAAAAGTATCCCAAATATGTGCGATTTCACCAAAACCACCCACATTTTCCTCAAAAGGATGGCAGATTCACCCAAAATGGCCAATTTTTGCTCACAAAAATTGCATAAAATGGTTAATTTCTCCCCAAAGCAGCCAATTTTTTATCACAAAAAATGAGAAAACAGGAATTTCCCCCCAAAAGGGCTAATTTCTCCTCTACAAAATACCCCAAACTCGCCCCATTTCCCCAAACACCAAATTTCTCCTCTTAAATGTGATTTCTCTTAAAATGGCTGATTTCTGCCCCCAAAATGCCCAAACTTGGTCAGTTTTCTCTGAAAATTGCCAATTTTTCCTCATGAAATGGGGCAATTTCTACCAAAAACAGCCAACTTCTCACAAAAAAAGCCCAATTTTGCCCAATTTCTCCCCCAAAATGACCAATTGCTCTTCACAAAAACTCCCCAAATTTGGACAATTTTCTCCAAAAGCCACCAATTTTCTTCTCATAAAACCAACAATTTCTCAAAAAACAGCCAATTTCTCCTCATAAAATGTGTTTATTTCTCTAAAACCGACCAATTTCTCATCACAAAATGTGTTGATTTTCCCAAAAATGGCCAATTTCTCCTCACAAAAACACCCAAATTTGGACAATTTCCCCAAAACCCACCATTTTTTCCTCATAAAATGCCCAGTTTCTCCAAAAATCACCATTTTCTCCTGACAAAAATGTCCAACTCTGACAATTTCTCCTAAAATAGCCAATTTCTTCTCATAATATCCCCCAAATTCCCCATTTTCTCCTAAAATCGATGATTCTCTTCATAAAATATGTTATTTCTCAAAACTGGACAATTTCTCCTCAGAAAACCACCCAAATTTGGGCAATTTCTCCAAAACCACCAATTTCTCCTCAAAAAACAACCAATTTTCTCCAAACCCTCCTAATTTTTCCTCACAAAACCACCCAAATTTGGGCAATTTCTCTCCAAAAAACACCAATTTCTCCTCATAAAACAACCAATTTCTCAAAAAAAACCCTAATTTTCTCCTCACAAAACCAACCAAATTTGGTCAGTTTCTCCAAAAATGACCAATTTCTCCTCATAAAACAACCAATTTCTCCAAACCCTCTTAACTTTTCCTCACAAAACCATCCAATTTGGGCAATTTTCTCAAAAAACACCAATTTCTCTTCCTAAAACAACAATTTCTCCAAAAAAAACCCTAATTTCTCCTCACAACACTACCCAAATTTGGGCAATTTCTCCAAAAAAACACCAATTTCTTCAAAAAAACAGCCATTTCTCCTCATAAAACAACCAATTTCTCAAAAAAAAAACCCCTCTAATTTCTCCTCACAAAATCACCCAAATTTGGACAATTCTCTCCAAAAAACACCAATTTCTTCAAAAAAACAGCCATTTTTCCTCATAAAACAACCAATTTCTCAAAAAAACCCCTAATTCTCTTCACAAAAGCACTTTAATTTGGACAATTTCCTCCAAGAAACACCAATTTCTCCTCATAAAACAACCAATTTCTCCAAACCCTCTTAACTTTTCCTCACAAAACCATCCAAATTTGGGCAATTTCTCCAAAAACCAGCAATTTCTCCTCATAAAACAACCAATCTCTCCAAAACCCCCTAATTTCTCTTCACAAAAGCACTTTAATTTGGACAATTTCTCCAAAAAACACCAATTTCTCATCATAAAACAACCAATTTCTCCAAAAAAAACCCTAATTTCTCCTCACAAAACCACCCAAATTTGGACAATTTCTCCAAAACCCACCAACTTCCCCTCATAAAATGTCTTAATTTCTCCCAAAATTACCAATTTCCCCTCACAAAAAACTCCCCAAATTTGACCAATTTCTCCTAAAACGACCAATTTCTCCTCATAAAACCCTCCAAAATCCCCACAATTTCTCCCAAAACGGCCAATTTCTCTTCATAAAATTTGTTCTTTCTCCAAAACTTGACAATTTCTCCTCACAAAACACCCAAAAATCCTTCTTTTTCCCCCAAAATAACCCCACCCTGTGTGTGTGTCCCCCCGCCATAGCGACAAGAACCACATGCACTTCGGAGCCATCACCTGCGCCATGGGCATCCGCTACAAGTCCTACTGCTCCAACCTGGTGAGGACCCTGATGGTGGACCCCGGCTCAGGAGATGCAGGATCACTACTCCTTCCTCCTCCAGCTCCAGGATGAGATGCTCAAGGAGATGAGGCACGGTGAGGAACCTACTGGAAGTTCTACCACACCTTCCGGAACCTTCTCTTTTACCCTTCGCTGCCATGGTGGGACATCGCACCCACACCAGGATGTCTTGTCCTCCTCCCTTCTCCTTCCTTCCTCCTTCTTCCTTCCTCCTCCTCCTCCTTCCTCCCTCCTCCTTCCTTCCTTCCTCCCTCCTCCTTCCTTCCTTCCTTCCTCCTTCCTTCCTTCCTTCCTCCTCCTTCCTTCCTTCTCCTCCTTCCTTCCTTCCTCCTCCTTCCTTCCTTCCTCTTCCTCCTCCTCCTCCTTCTTCCTCTTCTTCCTTCCTCCTCCTCCCTCCTCCTCCTCCTCCTTCCTCCCTCCTCCTCCTCCTCCTTCCTCCCTCCTCCTCCTCCTCCTTCCTCCCTCCTCCTCTCCTCCTTCCTCCCTCCTCCTCCTCCTCCTTCCTCCCTCCGTCCTCCCCTCCTTCCTCCCTCCCTCCTCCTCCTCCTCCTTCCCTCCTCCTCCTCCTCCTTCCTCCCTCCTCCTCCTCCTCCTTCCTCCCTCCTCCTCCTCCTCCTTCCTCCCTCCTCCTCCTCCTCCTTCCTCCCTCCTCCTCCTTCTCCTTCCTCCCTCCTCCTCCTTCCTTCCTCCCTCCTCCTCCTTCCTTCCTCCCTCCTCCTCCTTCCTTCCTCCCTCCTCCTCCTTCCTTCCTCCCTCCTCCTCCTTCCTTCCTCCCTCCTCCTCCTTCCTTCCTCCCTCCTCCTCCTTCCTCCCTCCCTCCTCCTTCCTCCCTCCTCCTCCTTCCTCCCTCCTCCTCCTTCCTCCCCTCCTCCTCCTTCCTCCCTCCTCCTCCTCCTCCCTTCCTCCCTCCTCCTCCTTCCTCCCCCTCCTCCTTCCTCCCTCCTCCTCCTTCCTCCCTCTCCCTCCTCCTCCTTCCTCCTCCTCCTCCTCCTTCCTTCTCCTCCTTCCTTCCTTCTCCTCCTTCCTTCTTCCTCCTCCTCCTTCCTCTTCCTCCTCCTCCTTCCCTCCCTCCTCCTCCTCCTTCCTCCCTCCTCCTCCTCCTCCTTCCTTCCTCCTCCTTCCCTTCCTTCTCCTCCTCCTTCCTTCTCCTCCTTCCTCCTTTCTCCTCCTTCCTCTTTCTCCTCCTTCTCCCCCTCCTCCTCCTTCCTCCCTCCTCCTCCTCCTTCCTCCCTCCTCCTCCTCCTTCCTCCCTCCTCCTCCTCCTTCCTTCCTCCTCCTTCCTTCCTTCCTCCTCCTTCCTTCTTCCTCCTCCTTCCTCCCTTCTCCTCCTTCCTCCCTCCTCCTCCTTCCTCCCTCCTCCTCCTTCCTCCCTCCTCCTCCTTCCCCTTCCTCCCTCCTCCTCCTTCCCTTCCTCCTCCTCCTTCCTCCTTCCTCCCTTCTCCTCCTTCCTCCCTCCTCCTCCTTCCTCCCCTCTCCTCCTTCCTCCTTCCTCCCTCCTCCTCCTTCCTTCCTCCCTCCTCCTCCTTCCTTCCTCCCTCCTCCTCCTTCCTTCCTCCCTCCTCCTCCTTCCTTCCTCCCTCCTCCTCCTTCCTTCCTCCTCCTTCCTTCCTTCCTCCTCCTTCCTTCCTTCCTCCTCCTCCTTCTTCCTCCTCCTTCCTCCCTTCTCCTCCTTCCTCCCTCCTCCTCCTTCCTCCCTCCTCCTCCTTCCTCCTTCCTCCCTCCTCCTCCTTCCTTCCTCCCTCCTCCTCCTCCTTCCTTCCTCCCTCCTCCTCCTTCCTCCCTCCTCCTCCTTCCTCCCTCCTCCTCCTCCTTCCTCCCTCCTCCTCCTTCCTTCCTCCCTCCTCTCCTTCCTTCCTCCCTCCTCCTCCTTCCTTCCTCCCTCCTCCTCCTTCCTTCCTCCCTCCTCCTCCTTCCTTCCTCCCTCCTCCCTCCTTCCTTCCTCCCTCCTCCTCCTTCCTTCCTCCCCTCCTCCTCCTTCCTTCCTCCCTCCTCCTCCTTCCTTCCTCCCTCCTCCTCCTTCCTTCCTCCCTCCTCCTCCTTCCTTCCTCCCTCCTCCTCCTCTCCTTCCTCCCTCCTCCTCCTTCCTCCCTCCTCCTCCTCCTCCTTCCTCCCTCCTCCTCCTCCTCCTTCCTCCCTCCTCCTCCTCCTCCTCCTCCTCTCCTCCCTCCTCCTCCTTCCTTCCTCCTCCCTCCTCCTCCTTCCTTCCTCCTCCCTCTCCTCCTTCCTTCCTCCTCCCTCCTCCTCCTTCCTTTCTCCTCCTCCTCCTCCTCCTTCCTTTCTCCTCCTCCTCCTCCTCCTCCTTCCTTTCTCCTCCTCCTCCTCACAGGAACCAAGCTGTGTGACGTCTACGCCGCCGTCATGGACGTGGTGAAGAAGCAGAAACCGGAACTTCTGAGTAAAATCACCAAGAATTTGGGGTGAGAACGGGGTGTTTTGGGGACACCACCAGGGCCACAGCCAGGACCTGCTGGTGGACCCCCATCTTCTCCCTCCCAGCTTCGCCATGGGCATCGAGTTCAGGGAGGGGTCCTTGGTCATCAACAGCAAGAACCAGCACCGCCTCAAGAAGGGTGAGGAGACCTTCCACCCCCACCCCAAAAATGGCCTCTTCTGCCCCCAAATGGCTTCTTCTATCACCTAATCCTGGTCTTCATCCACCTCAAACTTCTCAACCCCCAAAATTGGCCCTTTTCCCCCCAAAATTGGCCCCTTTTCCCCCAAAAATTGGCCCTTTTCCCCCCAAAATTGGCCTTCAACCATCCAATCTTGGTCTTCATCCACGTCAAACTTCTTATGAACCCCAAAAATTTGTCCTTTTCCACCCCAAATTGGACCCTTTTCCACACAATCCTGGTCTTCCTCTCCCCAACTGTGGTCTTCCTCCTCTTCCTCCACCCAACCTTGGTCTTCCTCCACCTCCCCCACCCCACCCTGTCCTTCTTCCCCTCCTCTTCCTCTCCCTCTCCCAGGCATGGTCTTCAGCATCAACGTTGGCTTCTCCGACCTCCCCAACAAGGAAGGCAAGAAGCCCGAGGAGAAGACCTACGCCATGTTCATACGGCGACACCGTCTTGGTAGATGAGGTGGGACCCCTTCCTCTTCCTCCTCCTTCAACCAATCCCCTTCCTCCTCCTTGCCCCATCCTCATCTTCCTCTTCCACCTCCTCCTCCAGGAAGGTCCCGCCACCGTCCTCCACCGCCGTGAAGAAGAAGGTCAAGAACGTTGGGATCTTCCTCAAGGTTTGGAGGTTCCTCAAGTCTTGAAGGGGTGGAAAAATGAAAGTCAAACCCACCCAGATTTGGGTGTGTGTGTGGGGGGTTGTGACATCATCACCCCACCAAAGATGGCCGCTGCTGTTCTTCTTCCCTACCCAGAACGAGGATGAGGAGGAAGAAGAAGAGGAGAAAGACGAGGCTGAAGATCTCCTGGGGCGAAGCTCACGGGCGGCTCTCCTCACTGAGAGGACGAGGGTAAACTGAGGCAAAGGGGTGGTGGTGGTGGTGAGGTCATGGTGATGTCACGATGATGTCATAGGGTGTTTTCTACTCTTCTTAGAATGAGTGATTTTGCTTAAAATGGCAATTTTTCCTCACAAAAAAGCCCCATTTTGCTCAATTTCTCCCCAAAATGACCAATTTCTCCTCACAAAAAAAGCCCAAATTTGGTCAATTTCTCCAAAAAACACCTTTTTCTCCTCCTAAAAATGCCCAAATTGTGACAATTTCTCCAAACACACACCAATTTCCCCCTTATAAAACAAGCAATTTCTCAAAAAAACACCAATTTTTCCTCAGAAAATGTGTTTATTTCTCCAAAACCCACCCATTTCTCCTCACAAAAACACCCAATTTGGACAATTTCTCAAAAAAACACCAATTTCTCCATAAATGGCCAATTTCTCCTCACAAAAATTCCCAATTTGGGACAATTTCTCAAAAAAAACCCCTAATTTCTTCTCACAAAAAAGCATAAGTTTGGATAGTTTCTCTGAAACCATATAATTTCTCTTCACAAAAATGCCCAGATTTGGTCAATTTCTCAGAAAAAACACCAATTTCTCCTCATAAAACAACCAATTTCTCCAAAACACCCTAATTTCTCCTCATAAACCACCCAAATTTTGGACAATTTCTCCAAAAAACCACAATTTTTTCCTCATAAACCAACCAATTTCTCCAAAACTCACTAATTTCTCCTCATAAATCACCCAATTTTGAGACAATTTTTCAAAAAAACACCAATTTCTCCTCATAAAATGTCCCAATTTCTCCAGAAATGGCCAATTTCCTCCTCATAAAAATGCCCAATTTGGGACAATTTCTACAAAAAACACCTCACTTCTTCTCATAAAACCACCCAAATTTGGACAATTTCTCCAAAAAACACCAATTTCTCCTCATAAAATGCCCAATTTCTCCAAAAATGGCCAATTTCTCCTCACAAAAATGGGCCAAATTTGGACAATTTCTCAAAAAACTACCAATTTCTCCTCATAAATCACCCAAATTTGGGACAATTTATCCAAAAAAACACCAATTTCTCCTCATAAAACAACCAATTTCTCAAAAACTGGACAATTTCTCCTCACAAAAATGGCCAATTTGGGACAATTTCTACAAAAAAACACCAGTTTCTCCTCATAAAACAACCAATTTCTCCAAAAACCACCAATTTCTCCTCATAAACCACCCAAATTTGGACAATGTCTCCAAAAACCACCAATTTCTCCTCACAAACCACCCCAAATTTGGACAATGTCTCCAAAACCACTGATTCCCTCCTCATAATCCCACCCAAATTTGGACAATTTCTCCAAAAACCCACCGATTTCTCCTCATAAACCACCCAAATTTGGACAATGTCTCCAATAAACCACCAATTTCTCCTCACAAACCACCCAAATTTGGACAATGTCTCCAAAAACCACTGATTCCTCCTCATAATCCACCCAAATTTGGACAATTTCTCCAAAAACCACCGATTTCTCCTCATAATCCACCCAAATTTGGACAATTTCTCCAAAAACCACCAATTTCTCCTCATAAACCACCCAAATTTGGACAATTTCTCCAAAAACCACAATTTCTCCTCACAAACCACCCAAATTTGGACAATTTTCTCCAAAAACCACCAATTTCTCCCCATAAACCACCCAAATTTGGACAATGTCTCCGAAAACCACCAATTTTCTCCTCATAAACTACCCAAATTTTGGACAATTTCTCCGAAAACCACCGATTTCTCCTCATAAACCACCCAAATTTGGACAGTATCTCCAAAAACCACCGATTTCTCCTCATAAACCACCCAAATTTGGACAATTTCTCCAAAACCCACCGATTTCTCCTCATAAACTACCCAAATTTGGACAATTTCTCCAAAACCACCAATTTCTCCTCACAAACCACCCAAATTTGGACAATTTCTCTGAAAACCACCACTTTCTCCTCACAAACCACCCAAATTTGGACAATTTCTCTGAAAACCACCACTTCTCCTCATAAACCACCCAAATTTGGACAATTTCTCCAAAAACCACCACTTTCTCCTCATAAACCACCTAAATTTGGACAATTTCTCCAAAATCACCAATTTCTCCTCATAAACTACCCAAATTTGGACAATTTCTCCAAAACCCACCAATTTCTCCTCATAAACCACCCAAATTTGGACAATTTTCTCCAAAAACCACCAATTTCTCCTCACAAACCACCTAAATTTGGACAATGTCTCCAAAACCCACCAATTTCTCCTCATAAACTACTCAAATTTGGACAATTTCTCCCAAAACCACCAATTTCTCCTCATAAACCCACCCAAATTTGGACAATGTCTCCAAAACCCACCAATTTCTCCTCATAAACCACCCAAATTTAGACAATTTCTCCAAAAACCACCAATTTCTCCTCATAAACCACCCAAATTTGGACAATGTCTCCAAAAACCAACCCACTTTCTCCTCATAAACCACTGAAATTTGGACAATGTTTCCGAAAAACCACCAATTTCTCCTCATAAACTACCCAAATTTGGACAATTCTCCAAAAACCACCAATTTCTCCTCATAAACCACCCAAATTTGGACAATTTCTCCAAAAACCACCAATTTCTCCTCATAAACCACCCAAATTTGGACAATTTCTCCAAAACCCACCAGTTTCTCCTCATAAACCACCCAAATTTGGACAATTTCTCCAAAAAAACACCACTTTCTCCTCACAAAACCACTCAAATTTGGACAATTTCTCCAAAAACCACCAATTTCTCCTCACAAAACCACCCAAATTTGGACAATTTCTCCAAAAAGCACCAATTTCTCCTCATAAACCACCCAAATTTGGACAATGTCTCTGAAAACCACCAATTTCTCCTCATAAACTACCCAAATTTGGACAATTTCTCCAAAAACCACCAATTTCTCCTCATAAACCACCCAAATTTGGACAATTTCTCCAAAAACCACCAATTTCTCCTCATAAACCACCCAAATTTGGACAATGTCTCCAAAAACCACCAATTTCTCCTCATAAACCACCCAAATTTGGACAATTTCTCCAAAAACCACCAATTTCTCCTCACAAAACCACCCAACTTCTCCCCCAATTCCTTCCCAGAACGAGTTGACCGCCGAGGAGAAGCGCCGGGCCCACCAGAAGGAGTTGGCCACCCAACTCAACGAAGAAGCTCGCCGGAGGTTGACCGAGCAGAAGGGGGAGCAGCAGATCCAGAAGTAACCACACCAGATGCTTAGAGATCCCTCCTGCTTGGTCTTTGGGGGTGATGATATCATCACCGTGATGTCTTCTCTCCCACCAAGGGCCAGGAAGTCCAACATCTCCTACAAGAACCCTTCCTTGATGCCCAAGGAGCCCCACATCCGGGAGATGAAGATCTACATCGATAAGAAGTACGAGACGGTCATCATGCCCGTCTTCGGCATCGCCACCCCCTTCCACATCGCCACCATCAAGGTATGGGGTGGGGTGGGGTGGACATGGCTTTTGGAAGGGTCACCAGACCTTCAAGGGTGGGTTTGGGGTGCTACCAGATCTCCAAGGTTGGGTTTGAGGTGGTTTTGGGGTCCCACCAGATCTCCAACCTGATTTGAGGTGGTTTTGGGGTCCCACCACCCCTCCAACCTTGTTCTTCAGGTAGTTTTGGGGTCCCACCACCTCTCCAACCTTGTTCTTCAGGTAGTTTTGGAGTCCCACCACCCCCCTAACCATGTTCTTTAGGTACTTTTGGGGTCCCACCACCCCCTAACCTTGTTCTTCAGGTAGTTTTGGAGTCCCACCACCCCCCTAACCATGTTCTTCAGGTAGTTTTGGTGTCCCACCAACCCCCTAACCTTGTTCTTCAGGTAGTTTTGGAGTCCCACCACCCCCCAACCTTGTTCTTTAGGTAGTTTTGGTGTCCCACCACCCCCCAAACCTTGATCTTTAGGTAGTTTTGGAGTCCCACCACACCCCTAACCATGTTCTTTAGGTAGTTTTGAAGTCCCACCACCCTCCAACCTCCCTCTTTAAACCCCCTCAACCTTGACAACCCTCAACTTCCTCCTCCTCCCACCTCCCCAGGTCCTTCCCCAGCCCCTCAACCCTTTGAGGACCTTCTTACCTTCTCCTAAAGTCCTACCCTAAACCTTCTCCAACCCCTTCCAGAACATCAGCATGTCGGTGGAAGGAGACTACACCTACCTCCGCATCAACTTCTTCTGCCCCGGCAGCGCCTTGGGTCGCAACGAGGGCAACATCTTCCCCAACCCTGAAGCCACCTTCGTCAAGGAGATGTGAGTTGAGGACCTCTCAGTGGTGGGGTGGGGTTTTTTTATGGGTGGTCTTCACCTCATTGGGGTTGTCTTCTCCTGTGAAGAACCTACAGGGCTTCCAACATGAAGACCCCTGGAGAACAGACGGTCCCAGCTTTGAACCTTCAGAACGCCTTCAGGATCATCAAGGAGGTCCAGAAGCGCTACAAGACCCGTGAAGCTGAGGAGAAGGAGAAGGAGGTGGGAGGATCTTCTAGAAACTTCCAGATGGGTGGGTTCAGGGTGGACCAAATCACCCCACCACCAACCTGGGATGGGGTGGGCTCCATAAGGACCTTCTCAAGAGGGTTTGGAGGGGTTGAGGAGCTTCTCAAGAGGGTTTGAAGACCTCAAGATGGTTGATGGGGCAGTTGAGGACCTTCTCAAGAAGGTTTGAAGGGCTTGAGGACCTTCTCAAGAGGGTTTGAAGGGCTTGAGGACCTTCTCAAGAAGGTTTGAAGACCTCAAGATAGTTGATGGGGCAGTTGAGGAGCTTCTCAAGAGGGTTTGAAGGGCTTGAGGAGCTTCTCAAGAGGGTTTGAAGGGCTTGAGGACCTTCTCAAGAGGGTTTGAAGGGCTTGAGAACCTTCTCAAGAGGGTTTGAAGACCTCAAGATGGTTGATGGGGCAGTTAAGGACCTTCTCAAGAAGGTTTGAAGGGGTTGAGGAGCTTCTCAAGAGGGTTTGAAGACCTCAAGATGGTTGATGGGGCAGTTGAGGAGCTTCTCAAGGAGGTTTGAAGGGCTTGAGGACCTTCTCAAGAGGGTTTGAAGGGCTTGAGGACCTTCTCAAGAAGGTTTGAAGGGCTTGAGGACCTTCTCAAGAAGGTTTGAAGACCTCAAGATGGTTGATGGGGCAGTTGAGGACCTTCTCAAGAAGGTTTGAAGACCTCAAGATGGTTGATGGGGCAGTTAAGGACCTTCTCAAGAAGGTTTGAAGGACTTGAGGAGCTTCTCAAGAGGGTTTGAAGGAGTTGAGGAGCTTCTCAAGAGGGTTTGGAGGGCTTGAGGAGCTTCTGAATAGGGTTTGGAGGGCTTGAGGACCTTCTCAAGAAGGTTTGAAGGGCTTGAGGAGCTTCTCAAGAGGGTTTGAAGGGCTTGAGGACCTTCTCAAGAAGGTTTGAAGACCTCAAGATGGCTGATGGGGCAGTTGAGGACCTTCTCAAGAAGGTTTTGGAGGGGTTGTAGGACATGGAGGAGCTTCTCAAGGAGGTTTGATGGGTTCCATCCCCACGTGTGGTGGGTTGTCATCTCCTCATCTCCAGGGGATCGTGAAACAAGACTCCTTGGTCATCAACCTCAACCGGAGCAACCCCAAGTTGAAGGACCTCTACATCAGGCCCAACATCGCCCAGAAGAGGATGCAGGGCTCTCTGGAGGCCCACGTCAACGGTGAGGACATGGGGTGGGGTGGACCTTCTCCCCAGGGGGGTGTGAAGACCTCAAGATGGTTTGGAGGGTGGTTGAGGAGCTTCTCAAGGGGGTTTGAAGACCTCAAGATGGTTTGGGAGGTGGTTGAGGAGCTTCTCCAGAGGGTTTGAAGGGCTTGAGGACCTTCTCAAGAAGGCTTGAAGACCTCAAGATGGTTTGGGAGGTGGTTGAGGACCTTCTCAAGAAGGTCTGAAGACCTCAAGATGGTTTAGGAGGTGGTTGAGGACCTTCTCAAGAAGGTTTGAGGGGTTCTAGAAGGTTGAGGACCTTCTCAAGAGGGTTTGAAGACCTCAAGATGGTTTGGGAGGTGGTTGAGGAGCTTCTCAAGGACCTCAAGAAGGTTTGAGGGGTGGTTGAGGACCTTCTCAAGAAGGTTTGAGGGGTTCTAGAAGGTTGAGGACCTTCTCTAGAAGGTTGAGGACCTTCTCAAGGACCTCAAGGAGGTTTGGAGGGTGGTTGAGGACCTTCTCAAGAGGGTTTGAAGGGCTTGAGGACCTTCTCAAGAAGGTCCTGAAGACCTCAAGATGGTTTGGGAGGTGGTTGAGGACCTTCTCAAGAAGGTTTGAGGGGTTCTAGAAGGTTGAGGACCTTCTCAAGGACCTCAAGATGGTTTGGAGGGTGGTTGAGGACCTTCTCAAGAGGGTTTGAGGGGTTCTAGAAGGTTGAGGACCTTCTCAAGGACCTCAAGATGGTTTGGAGGGTGGTTGAGGACCTTCTCAAGAAGGTTTGAAGACCTCAAGAAGGTTTGGAGGGTGGTTGAGGACCTTCTCCAGAAGGTTTGAAGGGCTTGAGGAGCTTCTCAAGAAGGTTTGAAGACCTCAAGAGGGTTTGGGAGGTGGTTGAGGACCTTCTCAAGAAGGTTTGAGGGGTTCTAGAAGCTTGAGGACCTTCTCAAGAAGGTCCTGAAGACCTCAAGAGGGTTTGGGAGGTGGTTGAGGAGCTTCTCAAGAGGGTTTGGAGGGCCTGAGGACCTTCTCAAGAGGGTTTGAAGACCTCAAGATGGTTTGGAGGGTGGTTGAGGACCTTCTCAAGGACCTCAAGATGGTTTGGAGGGTGGTTGAGGAGCTTCTCAAGAGGGTTTGAAGACCTCAAGATGGTTTGGGAGGTGGTTGAGGACCTTCTCAAGAGGGTTTGAGGGGTTCTAGAAGGTTGAGGACCTTCTCAAGAAGGTCCTGAAGACCTCAAGATGGTTTGGGAGGTGGTTGAGGACCTTCTCAAGAAGGTTTGAGGGGTTCTAGAAGGTTGAGGACCTTCTCAAGGACCTCAAGATGGTTTGGGAGGTGGTTGAGGACCTTCTCAAGGGGGTTTGAAGACCTCAAGATGGTTTGGGAGGTGGTTGAGGACCTTCTCAAGAAGGTTTGAAGGGCTTGAGGACCTTCTCAAGAAGGTTTGAGGAGTTTTAGGAGCTTGAGGACCTTCTCAAGGACCTTCTCAAACTCTGAAGGTCACTTTGGAGTCCCACCACCATCTAGAACCTTCTCCACCCTTCCCTAGGCTTCCGCTTCACCTCGGTGCGTGGAGACAAGGTGGACATCCTCTACAACAACATCAAGCACGCCGTCTTCCAGCCCTGCGATGGGGAGATGATCATCGTCCTCCACTTCCACCTCAAGGTCTTCTCCTCAAAAAGGGGGTGCTGGGGTGGGGTGGGACCTTAGGAAGGGCTTGGACAACAGTTTGAGGTTCTCCAGGACGTAGTTATGGGGTCCCACCACCATGTTTGGGGGTTGGAGAAGATCTCTATGGGGTTGGAGAAGAGCTTGAGGTTCTCCAGGACGTAGTTATGGGGTCCCACCACCTCATTTGGGGCTTGGAGAGGAACTTGAGGTTCTCCAGGACGTAGTTATGGGGTCCCACCACCCTGTTTGGGGGTTGGAGAAGAGCTTGAGGTTCTCTAGGACGTAGTTATGGGGTCCCACCAGCCTGTTTGGGGGTTTGAGAAGATCTCTATGGGGTTGGAGAAGAGCTTGAGGTTCTCCAGGACGTAGTTATGGGGTCCCACCAGCCTGTTTGAGGGTTGGAGAAGATCTTCATGGGGTTGGAAAAGTGCTTGAGGTCCTCCAGGACGTAGTTATGGGGTCCCACCACTGAATTTGGGGGTTGGAGAAGATCTTCATGTGGTTGGAGAAGTGCTTGAGTTTCTCCAGGACGTAGTTATGGGGTCTCACCACCCAGTTTGGGGGTTGGAGAAGATCTTCATGCGGTTTGTGAAGGGCTTGAGGTTCTCCAGGACGTAATTATGGGGTCCCACCACCGAGTTTGGGGGTTGGAGAAGAGCTTGAGGTTCTCCAGGACGTAGTTATGGGGTCCCACCACTCCATTTGGGGGTTGGAGAGGAACTTGAGGTCCTCCAGGACGTAGTTATGGGGTCCCACCACCTCATTTGGGGCTTGGAGAGGAACTTGAGGTTCTCCAGGACGTAGTTATGGGGTCCCACCACCCCATTTAGGGCTTGGAGAGGAACTTGAGGTTCTCCAGGACGTAGTTATGGGGTCCCACCACCCTGTTTGGGGGTTGGAGAAGATCTCTATGGGGTTGGAGAACAGTTTGAGGTTCTCCAGGACATAGTTATGGGGTCCCACCACCGGGTTTGGGGGTTGGAGAAGAGCTTGAGGTCCTCCAGGACGTAGTTATGGGGTCCCACCACCCTGTTTGGGGGTTGGAGAAGAGCTTGAGGTCCTCCAGGACGTAGTTATGGGGTCCCACCACTCTTTTTTGGGGGTTTGAGAAGAGCTTGAGGTTCTCCAGGATGTAGTTATGGGGTCCCACCACCCTTTTTGAGGGTTTGAGAAGATCTCTATGGGCTTGGAGAAGAGCTTGAGGTTCTCCAGGACGTAGTTATGGAGTCCCACCACCCTGTTAGGGGGTTGGAGAACAGTTTGAGGTTCTCCAGGACATAGTTATGGGGTCCCACCACCCTGTTAGGGGGTTGGAGAACAGCTTGAGGTTCTCCAGGACGTAGTTATGGGGTCCCACCACCCCATTTAGGGCTTGGAGAGGAACTTGAGGTCCTCCAGGACGTAGTTATGGGGTCCCACCACCCGTTTGGGGGTTGGAGAGGAACTTGAGGTTCTCCAGGACGTAGTTATGGGGTCCCACCACCCTGTTTGGGGGTTGGAGAAGATCTCTATGGGGTTGGAGAACAGTTTGAGGTTCTTCAGGACGTAGTTATGGGGTCCCACCACCCCGTTTAGGGCTTGGAGAGGAACTTGAGGTCCTCCAGGACGTAGTTATGGGGTCCCACCACCCAGTTTGGGAGTTGGAGAAGAGCTTGAGATCCTCAAGGATGTAGTTATGGGGTCCCACCACTCTTTTTTGGGGGTTTGAGAAGAGCTTGAGGTTCTCCAGGACGTAGTTATGGGGTCCCACCACCCTTTTTGAGGGTTTGAGAAGATCTCTATGGGCTTGGAGAAGAGCTTGAGGTTCTCCAGGACGTAGTTATGGGGTCCCACCATCGGGTTTGGGGGTTGGAGAAGATCTCTATGGCGTTGGAGAACAGTTTGAGGTTCTCCAGGACGTAGTTATGGGGTCCCACCACCCCATTTAGGCCTTGGAGAGGAACTTGAGGTTCTCCAGGACGTAGTTATGGGGTCCCACCACCAGGTTTGGGGGTTGGAGAAGAGCTTGAGGTTCTCTAGGACGTAGTTATGGGGTCCCACCAGCCTGTTTGGGGGTTTGAGAAGATCTCTATGGGGTTGGAGAAGAGCTTGAGGTTCTCCAGGACGTAGTTATGGGGTCCCACCACCCTGTTTGGGGGTTGGAGAAGAGCTTCATGGGGTTGGAGAACAGTTTGAGGTTCTCCAGGACGTAGTTATGGGGTCCCACCACCCTGTTTGGGGGTTGGAGAAGAGCTTGAGGTCCTCCAGGACGTAGTTATGGGGTCCCACCACCGGGTTTAGGGGTTGGAGAAGATCTCTATGGGGTTGGAGAACAGTTTGAGGTCCTCCAAGACGTAGTTATGGGGTCCCACCACCCCATTTGGGGGTTGGAGAAGAGCTTGAGGTTCTCCAGGACGTAGTTATGGGGTCCCACCACTCCATTTGGGGGTTGGAGAGGAACTTGAGGTCCTCCAGGACGTAGTTATGGGGTCCCACCACCCTGTTTGGGGGTTTGAGAAGCTCTCTTTGGGGTTGGAGAAGAGCTTGAGGTCCTCCAGGACGTAGTTATGGGGTCCCACCACCAAATTTAGGGGTAGAAGAAGAGCTTGAGGTCCTCCAGGAGGTAGTTATGGGGTCCCACCACAAGGAGACCAACCCAACTTGAGGCTAGGGGGTGATGTCTTGATGTCTTCTCCTCCCCACCCTCTTTCCAGAACGCCATCATGTTTGGGAAGAAGCGTCACACCGATGTCCAGTTCTACACCGAGGTCGGGGAGATCACGACCGACCTGGGCAAGCACCAGCACATGCACGACCGCGATGACCTCTACGCCGAGCAGGTGGGGGTGGAGAAGACCTCCTTGGGGGGTGGAGAAGAACCTTGAGGTCCTCCAGGACGTAGTTATGGGGTCCCACCACCGAGTTTGGGGGTTGGAGAAGATCTTCATGTGGTTGGAGAAGTGCTTGAGGTTCTCCAGGACGTAGTTATGGGGTCCCACCACCGAGTTTGGGGGTTGGAGAGGAACTTGAGGTTCTCCAGGACGTAGTTATGGGGTCCCACCACCGGGTTTGGGGGTTTGAGAAGATCTTCATGGGGTTGGAGAAGAGCTTGAGGTTCTCCAGGACGTAGTTATGGGGTCCCACCAGCCTGGTTGGGGGTTTGAGAAGATCTTCATGGGGTTGGAGAAGAGCTTGAGGTTCTCCAGGACGTAGTTATGGGGTCCCACCACCGGGTTTGGGGGTTTGAGAAGATCTCTATGGGGTTGGAGAACAGTTTGAGGTTCTCCAGGACATAGTTATGGGGTCCCACCACTGAATTTGGGGGTTGGAGAAGATCTTCATGGGGTTTGAGAAGGGCTTGAGGTTCTCCAGGACGTAGTTATGGGGTCCCACCACCGAGTTTGAGGGTTGGAGAAGAGCTTGAGGTTCTCCGGGACGTAGTTATGGGGTCTCACCACCCTGTTTGGGGGTTGGAGAAGATCTTCATGGGGTTTGAGAAGGGCTTGAGGTTCTCCAGGACGTAGTTATGGGGTCCCACCACCGAGTTTGAGGGTTGGAGAAGAGCTTGAGGTTCTCCGGGACGTAGTTATGGGGTCTCACCACCCTGTTTGGGGGTTGGAGAAGATCTTCATGGGGTTTGAGAAGGGCTTGAGGTTCTCCAGGACGTAGTTATGGGGTCCCACCACCGAGTTTGAGGGTTGGAGAAGAGCTTGAGGTTCTCCAGGACGTAGTTATGGGGTCTCACCACCCTGTTTGGGGGTTGGAGAAGATCTTCATGGGGTTTGAGAAGGGCTTGAGGTTCTCCAGGACATAGTTATGGGGTCCCACCACCGGGTTTGGGGGTTGGAGAAGAGCTTGAGGTCCTCCAGGACGTAGTAATGGGGTCCCACCACCCTGTTTGGGGGTTGGAGAACATCTCCATGGGGTTGGAGAAGTGCTTGAGGTTCTCTAGGATGTAGTTATGGGGTCCCACCACTGAGTTCAGGGGTTGGAGAGGAACTTGAGGTTCTCCAGGACGTAGTTATGGGGTCCCACCAGCCTGTTTGAGGGTTGGAGAAGATCTTCATGGGGTTGGAAAAGTGCTTGAGGTCCTCCAGGACGTAGTTATGGGGTCCCACCACTGAATTTGGGGGTTGGAGAAGATCTTCATGTGGTTGGAGAAGTGCTTGAGTTTCTCCAGGACGTAGTTATGGGGTCTCACCACCCAGTTTGGGGGTTGGAGAAGATCTTCATGCGGTTTGTGAAGGGCTTGAGGTTCTCCAGGACGTAATTATGGGGTCCCACCACCGAGTTTGGGGGTTGGAGAAGAGCTTGAGGTTCTCCAGGACGTAGTTATGGGGTCCCACCAGCCTGTTTGGGGGTTGGAGAGGAACTTGAGGTCCTCCAGGACGTAGTTATGGGGTCCCACCAACGAGTTTAGGGGTTGGAGAAGATCTCTATGGGGTTGGAGAAGAGCTTGAGGTTCTCCAGGACATAGTTATGGGGTCCCACCACCAGGTTTGGGGGTTTGAGAAGATCTCTATGGGGTTGGAGAACAGTTTGAGGTTCTCCAGGACATAGTTATGGGGTCCCACCACTGAATTTGGGGGTTGGAGAAGATCTTCATGGGGTTTGAGAAGGGCTTGAGGTTCTCCAGGACATAATTATGGGGTCCCACCACTGAGTTTAGGGGTTGGAGAGGAACTTGAGGTCCTCCAGGACGTAGTTATGGGGTCCCACCACCAAGTTTGGGGGTTGGAGAGGAACTTGAGGTCCTCCAGGACGTAGTTATGGGGTCCCACCAAGAGCAGGTGTCCCAAAAGTGGCCTTTTCCCCCCCCAGATGGAGCGTGAGATGAGGCACAAGCTGAAGACGGCCTTCAAGAACTTCATTGAGAAGGTGGAAGCTCTCACCAAGGAGGAGCTGGAGTTTGAGGTGCCCTTCCGGGACCTGGGGTGAGTTGGGGAGGGGAAGGAGACCCCCCCAAACCACCCTGGGGGGGTCTCCTAGAGGTATTGGGGTGGGGTGGTGGGGTTTTGGGGGGGTTCCTCATGGTCTTATGGAGGTTCCTCGTGGTCTTATGGAGGTTCCTCATGGTTTTGGGGGGTTCCTTGTGGGTTTTGGGGGGTTCCTCGTGGTCTTATGGAGGTTCCTCATGGTCTTATGGAGGTTCCTCATGGTTTTGGGGGGTTCCTCATGGGTTTTGGGGGGTTCCTCATGGTCTTATGGAGGTTCCTCATGGTCTTATGGAGGTTCCTCATAGTTTTTGGGGGGTTCCTCATGGTCTTATGGAGGTTCCTCATGGTCTTATGGAGGTTCCTCATGGTTTTGGGGGGTTCCTCATGGATTTTGGGGGGTTCCTCATGGTCTTATGGAGGTTCCTCATGGTCTTATGGAGGTTCCTCATGGGTTTTGGGGGGTTCCTCGTGGTTTTGGGGGGTTCTTCAGGTCTTATGGGGGTTCCTCGTGGTCTTATGGAGGTTCCTCATGTTTTTGTGGAGGTTCCTCATGGTTTTGGGGGGCTCCTCGTGGTCTTAGGGAGGTTCCTCATGGTTTTGGGGGGTTCCTCATGGTTTTATGGGGGTTCCTCATGGTTTTATGGAGGTTCCTCATGGTCTTATGGAGATTCCTCATGGTTTTGGTGGGTTCCTCATGGATTTTGGGGTGTTCCTCATGGTCTTATGGAGGTTCCTCATGGTTTTATGGAGATTCCTCATGGTTTTATGGGGGTTCCTCATGGTTTTATGGAGGTTCCTCATGGTTTTGGGGGGTTCCTCATGGATTTTGGGGTGTTCCTCATGGTCTTATGGAGGTTCCTCATGGTCTTATGGAGGTTCCTCATGGTTTTTGGGGGGTTCCTCATGGTCTTATGGAGGTTCCTCATGGTTTTATGGGGGTTCCTCATGGTTTTGGGGGGTTCCTCATGGTCTTATGAAGGTTCCCCATGGTTTTATGGAGGTTTCTCATTGTTTTATGGAGGTTCCTCATGGTTTTGGGGGGTTCCTCTTGGATTTTGGGGGGTTCCTCATGGTCTTATGGAGGTTCCTCATGGTCTTATGAAGGTTCCCCATGGTTTTATGGAGGTTCCTCATTGTTTTATGGAGGTTCCTCATGGTTTTGGGGGGTTCCTCATGGGTTTTGGGGGGTTCCTCATGGGTTTTGGGGGGTTCCTCGTGGTCTTATGGAGGTTCCTCATGGTTTTATGGGGGTTCCTCATGGTTTTTGGGGGGTTCCTCATGGTTTTTGGGGGGTTCCTCATGGTCTTACGGAGGTTCCTCATGGTCTTATGGAGTTTCCTCATGGTTTTGGGGGGGTCCTCATGGGTTTTGGGGGGTTCCTGGTGGTCTTATGGAGGTTCCTCATGGTCTTATGGAGGTTCCTCATGGTTTTGGGGGGTTTCTCATGGTTTTATGGAGGTTCCTCATGGTCTTATGGAGGTTCCTCATGGTTTTGGGGGATTCCTCATGGATTTTGGGGGGTTCCTCATGGTCTTATGGAGGTTCCTCATGGTCTTATGGAGGTTCCTCATAGTTTTTGGGGGGTTCCTCATCATTTTTTGGAGGTTTCCTGGTGGTCTTTGAGGTTCTCCTCCACTTTGAGCTTCTCCAGGTGGGATTTGAGGTTCTTCAGGTTGGATTTGAGGTTCTCCAGGTGGGATTGGATGTTCTCCAGGTCGGATTTGAGCTTCTCCAGGTGGGATTTGACCTTCTCCAGGTGGGATTTGACCTTCTCCAGGTGGGATTTGAGGTTCTCCAGGTGGGATTTGAGGTTCTCCAGGTTGGATTTGAGGTTCTCCAGGTGGGATTTGAGGTTCTCCAGGTGGGATTTGAGGTTCTCCAGGTTGGATTTGAGGTTCTCCAGGTGGTCTTTGAGCTTCTCCAGGTGGGATTTGGGTTCTCCAGGTTGGATTTGAGGTTCTCCAGGTGGATTTGAGGTTCTCCAGGTGGGATTTGAGGTTCTCCAGGTTGGATTTGAGGTTCTCCAGGTGGATTTGAGGTTCTCCAGGTGGGATTTGACCTTCTCCAGGTGGGATTTGAGGTTCTCCAGGTGGGATTTGAGGTTCTCCAGGTGGTTTTTGAGGTTCTCCAGGTGGATTTGAGGTTCTCCAGGTGGGATTTGACCTTCTCCAGGTTGTCTCTGACCTTCTCCTCCCCAACTTCACCTTGTCTTCTCCACCCCACCCCAGGTTCAACGGCGCCCCCTACCGCAGCACCTGCCTCCTCCAACCCACCAGCAGCGCCTTGGTCAACTGCACCGAGTGGGTAAGTCCAGGTAGAAGAAGACATCCCACCACATTCAACCCATCCCACCTCCAAGTAAGCTCAGAGAGGTCACCTTGAAGGGTTGTCCCTTTGTCTTCTTCTCCAGCCTCCTTTCGTGGTGACCTTGGATGAGGTGGAGCTGATCCACTTTGAGAGGGTCCAGTTCCACCTGAAGAACTTCGACATGGTGGTGGTCTACAAGGACTACGGCAGGAAGGTCACCATGATCAACGCCATCCCCGTCGCCTCCCTCGACCCCATCAAGGAGTGGCTCAAGTAGGTCTTCTTCTCCACCTCCTCCAGGTCCTTCTCCACCTCCTCCAGGTCCTTCTCCACCTCCTTCAGGTCCTTCTCCACCTCCTCCAGGTCCTTCTCCATCTCCTTCTCCTCCTCCTTGGGGTTCTTCTTCTCCTTGAGGTTCTCCTCCACCTTGAGGTCCTTCTCCTCCTTGAGGTCCTTCTCCTCCTTGAGGTCCTTCTCCTCCTTGAGGTCCTTCTCCTCCTTGAGGTCCTTCTCCTCCTTGAGGTTCTTCTCCTTGAGGTTCTTCTCCTTGAGGTCCTCCTCCTCCTCCTTCAGGTCCTTCTTCACCTCCTTCAGGTCCTTCTCCACCTCCTTCAGGTCCTTCTCCACCTCCTTCAGGTCCTTCTCCACCTCCTTCAGGTCCTTCTCCACCTCCTTCAGGTCCTTCTCCACCTCCTTGAGGTCCTTCTCCACCTCCTTCAGGTCCTTCTCCTCCTCCTTGAGGTTCTTCTTCTCCACCTTCAGGTTCTTCTCCTCCTTGAGGTTCTTCTTCTCCACCTTCAGGTTCTTCTCCTCCACCTTCAGGTTCTTCTCCTTCACCTTGAGGTTCTTCTCCTTCAGGTCCTTCTTCTCCTCCTTCAGGTCCTTCTTCTCCTCCTTGAGGTTCTTCTCCTCCTTGAGGTTCTTCTCCTCCTTGAGGTCCTTCTCCACCTTGAGGTTCTTCTCCACCTTGAGGTTCTTCTCCTCCTTGAGGTTCTTCTCCTCCTTGAGGTTCTTCTCCTCCTTGAGGTCCTTCTCCTCCTTGAGGTTCTTCTCCTCCTTGGGGTTCTTCTTCTCCTTGAGGTTCTCCTCCTCCTTGAGGTCTTTCTCCTCCTTGAGGTTCTTCTCCTTGAGGTCCTCCTCCTCCTCCTTCAGGTCCTTCTCCTCCTCCTTGAGGTTTTTCTCCTCCTTCAGGTCCTTCTCCTCCTCCTTGTCCTTCTCCTCCTTGAGGTTCTCCTCCTCCTTGAGGTTCTCCTCCTCCTTGGGGTCCTTCTCTTCCTCCTTGAGGTCCTTCTCTTCCTCCTTGAGGTCCTTCTCTTCCTCCTTGAGGTTCTTCTCCTCCTCCTCCTCCTCCTCCTTGAGGTTCTTCTCCTCCTCCTTGGGGTTCTCCTCCTCCTTGAGGTTCTTCTCCTCCTTCAGGTCCTTCTCCTCCTTGAGGTTCTCCTCTTCCTTGGGGTTCTTCTTCTCTTCAGGTCCTTCTCCTCCTCCTTGGGGTTCTTCTCCACCATGAGGTTCTTCTCCTTGAGGTCCTTCCTCTCCTCCTTGAGGTCCTTCTCCACCTCCTTGAGGTCCTTCTCCACCTCCTTGAGGTTCTTCTCCTTGGGGTTCTTCTCCTTGGGGCTCTTCTCCTCCTCCTTGGGGTCCTTCTCCTCCACCTCCTCCAGGTCCTTCTCCACCTCCTCCAGGTCCTTCTCCACCTCCTTCAGGTCCTTCTCCTCCTCCTTGAGGTTCTTCTCCTCCTTGAGGTTCTTCTCCACCTTGAGGTTCTTCTCCTCCTTGAGGTCCTTCTCCTCCTTCTCCTTGGGGTCCTTCTCTTCCTCCTCCTTGGGGTCCTTCTCCTCCACCTCCTTGAGGTCCTTCTCCACCTCCTCCAGGTCCTTCTCCACCTCCTCCTTCTCCTCCTCCTTCAGGTCCTTCTTCTCCTCCTTGAGGTCCTTCTCCTCCTTGGGGTTCTTCTCCTCCTTGGGGTTCTTCTCCTCTTCAGGTTCTTCTCCTCCTTGAGGTTCTTCTCCTTGAGGTCCTCCTCCTTCAGGTCCTTCTTCTCCACCTTGAGGTTCTTCTCCTTGAGGTTCTTCTCCTCCTTGAGGTTCTTCTCCTCCTTGAGGTTCTTCTCCTCCTTGAGGTTCTTCTCCTCCTTGAGGTCCTTCTCCTCCTTCTCCTTGGGGTCCTTCTCTTCCTCCTCCTTGGGGTTCTTCTCCTCCACCTCCTTGAGGTCCTTCTCCACCTCCTCCAGGTCCTTCTCCACCTCCTCCTTCTCCACCTCCTTGAGGTCCTTCTCCTCCTCCTTGAGCTCCTCCTCCTCCTCCTTGTCCTCCTCCTCCTCCTCGGGGTCCTTCTCCTCCTCTTCCTCCTCCTTGGGGTCCTTCTCCTTCTCCTCCTCCTCTTGAGGTCCTTCTCCTTCTCCTTGGGGTCTTCCTCTTCCTTCTCCTCCTTGGGGTCCTCCTCCTCCTTGAGTTCCTTCTCCTCCTCCTTCTCCTTGGGGTCCTCCTCGGTCTCTAGATGGCTTTGAGCTTCTCCAGGTGGGATTTGAGGTTCTCCAGGTGGGATTTGAGGTTCTCCAGGTGGGATTTGAGGTTCTCCAGGTGGTTTTTGAGCTTCTCCAGGTGGGATTTGAGCTTCTCCAGGTGGGATTTGAGCTTCTCCAGGTGGGATTTGGGGATCTCCAGGTGGGATTTGGGGTCTCCAGGTGGGATTTGAGGTTCTCCAGGTGGGATTTGAGCTTCTCCAGGTGGGTTTGAGCTTCTCAAGTGGGATTTGAGGTTCTCCAGGTGGGATTTGAGCTTCTCCAGGTGGGATTTGAGCTTCTCCAGGTGGGATTTGAGGTTCTCCAGGTGGGATTTGAGCTTCTCCTGGTGGGATTTGAGCTTCTCCAGGTGGGATTTTGGGTTCTCCAGGTGGTTTTTGAGGTTCTCCAGTGGGATTTGAGCTTCTCCTGGTGGGATTTGAGCTTCTCCAGGTGGGATTTGAGGTTCTCCAGGTGGGATTTGAGGTTCTCCAGGTGGTTTTTGAGGTTCTCCAGCTGGGTTTGGGCTTCTCCAGGTGGGATTTGAGCTTCTCCAGGTGGGATTTGAGCTTCTCCAGGTGGGTTTGAGCTTCTCAAGTGGGATTTGAGGTTCTCCAGGTGGGATTTGAGCTTCTCCAGGTGGGATTTGATGTTCTCCAGGTGGGATTTGAGCTTCTCCAGGTGGGATTTGGGGTCTCCAGGTGGGTTTGGGCTTCTCCAGGTGGGATTTGACCTTCTCCAGGTGGGATTTGACCTTCTCCAGGTGGTCTTTGAGGTTCTCCAGGTGGTCTTTGAGGTTCTCCAGGTGGTCTTTGAGGTTCTCCAGGTGGGATTTGAGGTTCTCCAGGTGGGATTTTAGCTTCTCCATGTGGTTTTTGAGGTTCTCCAGGTGGGATTTGAGGTTCTCCAGGTGGGATTTTGGGTTCTCCAGGTGGGATTTTGGCTTCTCCAGGTGGGATTTGGGGTCTCCAGGTGGGACTTGAGGTTCTCCAGGTGGGATTTGAGCTTCTCCAGGTGGGATTTGGGGTTCTCCAGGTGGGATTTGAGCTTCTCCAGGTGGGATTTGAGCTTCTCCAGGTTGGATTTTGGGTTCTCCTGGTGGGATTTGAGCTTCTCCAGGTGGGATTTTGGGTTCTCCAGGTGGGTTTGAGCTTCTCCAGGTGGGATTTGAGCTTCTCCAGGTGGGACTTGAGCTTCTCCAGGTGGGATTTGAGGTTCTCCAGGTGGGATTTGAGCTTCTCCAGGTGGGATTTTGGGTTCTCCAGGTGGGTTTGAGCTTCTCCAGGTGGTTTTTGAGGTTCTCCAGGTGGGATTTGAGGTTCTCCAGGTGGGATTTGAGCTTCTCCAGGTGGGATTTGAGCTTCTCCAGGTGGGATTTGAGCTTCTCCAGGTGGGATTTGGGGATCTCCAGGTGGGATTTGGGGTCTCCAGGTGGGATTTGAGGTTCTCCAGGTGGGATTTGAGCTTCTCCAGGTGGGTTTGAGCTTCTCCAGGTGGGATTTGAGGTTCTCCAGGTGGGATTTGAGCTTCTCCAGGTGGGATTTGAGCTTCTCCAGGTGGGATTTGAGGTTCTCCAGGTGGGATTTGAGCTTCTCCTGGTGGGATTTGAGCTTCTCCAGGTGGGATTTTGGGTTCTCCAGGTGGTTTTTGAGGTTCTCCAGTGGGATTTGAGCTTCTCCTGGTGGGATTTGAGCTTCTCCAGGTGGGATTAGAGGTTCTCCAGGTGGGATTTGAGGTTCTCCAGGTGGTTTTTGAGGTTCTCCAGCTGGGTTTGGGCTTCTCCAGGTGGGATTTGAGCTTCTCCAGGTGGGATTTGAGCTTCTCCAGGTGGGATTTGAGCTTCTCCAGGTGGGTTTGAGCTTCTCAAGTGGGATTTGAGGTTCTCCAGGTGGGATTTGAGCTTCTCCAGGTGGGATTTGATGTTCTCCAGGTGGGATTTGAGCTTCTCCAGGTGGGATTTGGGGTCTCCAGGTGGGTTTGGGCTTCTCCAGGTGGGATTTGACCTTCTCCAGGTGGGATTTGACCTTCTCCAGGTGGTCTTTGAGGTTCTCCAGGTGGTCTTTGAGGTTCTCCAGGTGGTCTTTGAGGTTCTCCAGGTGGGATTTGAGGTTCTCCAGGTGGGATTTGAGGTTCTCCAGGTGGGATTTTAGCTTCTCCATGTGGTTTTTGAGGTTCTCCAGGTGGGATTTGAGGTTCTCCAGGTGGGATTTTGGGTTCTCCAGGTGGGATTTTGGCTTCTCCAGGTGGGATTTGGGGTCTCCAGGTGGGACTTGAGGTTCTCCAGGTGGGATTTGAGCTTCTCCAGGTGGGATTTGGGGTTCTCCAGGTGGGATTTGAGCTTCTCCAGGTGGGATTTGAGCTTCTCCAGGTTGGATTTTGGGTTCTCCTGGTGGGATTTGAGCTTCTCCAGGTGGGATTTTGGGTTCTCCAGGTGGGTTTGAGCTTCTCCAGGTGGGATTTGAGCTTCTCCAGGTGGGACTTGAGCTTCTCCAGGTGGGATTTGAGGTTCTCCAGGTGGGATTTGAGCTTCTCCAGGTGGGATTTTGGGTTCTCCAGGTGGGTTTGAGCTTCTCCAGGTGGTTTTTGAGGTTCTCCAGGTGGGATTTGAGGTTCTCCAGGTGGGATTTGAGCTTCTCCAGGTGGGATTTGAGCTTCTCCAGGTGGGATTTGAGCTTCTCCAGGTGGGATTTGGGGATCTCCAGGTGGGATTTGGGGTCTCCAGGTGGGATTTGAGGTTCTCCAGGTGGGATTTGAGCTTCTCCAGGTGGGTTTGAGCTTCTCCAGGTGGGATTTGAGGTTCTCCAGGTGGGATTTGAGCTTCTCCAGGTGGGATTTGAGCTTCTCCAGGTGGGATTTGAGGTTCTCCAGGTGGGATTTGAGCTTCTCCTGGTGGGATTTGAGCTTCTCCAGGTGGGATTTTGGGTTCTCCAGGTGGTTTTTGAGGTTCTCCAGTGGGATTTGAGCTTCTCCTGGTGGGATTTGAGCTTCTCCAGGTGGGATTAGAGGTTCTCCAGGTGGGATTTGAGGTTCTCCAGGTGGTTTTTGAGGTTCTCCAGCTGGGTTTGGGCTTCTCCAGGTGGGATTTGAGCTTCTCCAGGTGGGATTTGAGCTTCTCCAGGTGGGATTTGAGCTTCTCCAGGTGGGTTTGAGCTTCTCAAGTGGGATTTGAGGTTCTCCAGGTGGGATTTGAGCTTCTCCAGGTGGGATTTGATGTTCTCCAGGTGGGATTTGAGCTTCTCCAGGTGGGATTTGGGGTCTCCAGGTGGGTTTGGGCTTCTCCAGGTGGGATTTGACCTTCTCCAGGTGGGATTTGACCTTCTCCAGGTGGTCTTTGAGGTTCTCCAGGTGGTCTTTGAGGTTCTCCAGGTGGTCTTTGAGGTTCTCCAGGTGGGATTTGAGGTTCTCCAGGTGGGATTTGAGGTTCTCCAGGTGGGATTTTAGCTTCTCCATGTGGTTTTTGAGGTTCTCCAGGTGGGATTTGAGGTTCTCCAGGTGGGATTTTGGGTTCTCCAGGTGGGATTTTGGCTTCTCCAGGTGGGATTTGGGGTCTCCAGGTGGGACTTGAGGTTCTCCAGGTGGGATTTGAGCTTCTCCAGGTGGGATTTGGGGTTCTCCAGGTGGGATTTGAGCTTCTCCAGGTGGGATTTGAGCTTCTCCAGGTTGGATTTTGGGTTCTCCTGGTGGGATTTGAGCTTCTCCAGGTGGGATTTTGGGTTCTCCAGGTGGGATTTGAGCTTCTCCAGGTGGGATTTTGGGTTCTCCAGGTGGGATTTGAGGTTCTCCAGGTTGGATTTGAGGTTCTCCAGGTGGGATTTGAGCTTCTCCAGGTGGGATTTTGGGTTCTCCAGGTGGGTTTGAGCTTCTCCAGGTGGGATTTGAGCTTCTCCAGGTGGGACTTGAGCTTCTCCAGGTGGGATTTGAGGTTCTCCAGGTGGGATTTGAGCTTCTCCAGGTGGGATTTTGGGTTCTCCAGGTGGGTTTGAGCTTCTCCAGGTGGTTTTTGAGGTTCTCCAGGTGGGATTTGAGCTTCTCCAGGTGGGATTTGAGCTTCTCCAGGTGGGATTTGAGCTTCTCCAGGTGGGATTTGGGGATCTCCAGGTGGGATTTGGGGTCTCCAGGTGGGATTTGAGGTTCTCCAGGTGGGATTTGAGCTTCTCCAGGTGGGTTTGAGCTTCTCAAGTGGGATTTGAGGTTCTCCAGGTGGGATTTGAGCTTCTCCAGGTGGGATTTGAGCTTCTCCAGGTGGGATTTGAGGTTCTCCAGGTGGGATTTGAGCTTCTCCTGGTGGGATTTGAGCTTCTCCAGGTGGGATTTTGGGTTCTCCAGGTGGTTTTTGAGGTTCTCCAGTGGGATTTGAGCTTCTCCTGGTGGGATTTGAGCTTCTCCAGGTGGGATTTGAGGTTCTCCAGGTGGGATTTGAGGTTCTCCAGGTGGTTTTTGAGGTTCTCCAGCTGGGTTTGGGCTTCTCCAGGTGGGATTTGAGCTTCTCCAGGTGGGATTTGAGCTTCTCCAGGTGGGTTTGAGCTTCTCAAGTGGGATTTGAGGTTCTCCAGGTGGGACTTGAGCTTCTCCAGGTGGATTTGAGGTTCTCCAGGTGGGACTTGAGCTTCTCCAGGTGGGATTTGAGGTTCTCCAGGTGGGATTTTGGGTTCTCCAGGTGGGATTTGAGCTTCTCCAGGTGGGATTTGGGCTTCTCCAGGTGGGACTTGAGGTTCTCCAGGTTGGATTTTGGGTTCTCCAGGTGGGATTTGAGGTTCTCCAGGTGGGATTTGAGCTTCTCCAGGTGGGTTTGGGCTTCTCCAGGTGGGATTTGGGGTTCTCCAGGTGGGTTTGGGCTTCTCCAGGTGGGATTTGAGCTTCTCCAGGTGGGATTTGAGGTTCTCCAGGTTGGATTTTGGGTTCTCCTGGTGGGATTTGAGGTTCTCCAGGTGGGACTTGATCTCCTTGCCTTTGAAGTCCCCTCCCCCACCTAATTTGGGGTGTCCCCTGTCCCCCCCTGGCAGCTCCTGTGACCTGAAGTACACGGAGGGCGTCCAGTCGCTCAACTGGACCAAGATCATGAAGACCATCGTGGACGACCCCGAGGGCTTCTTCCAGCAGGGGGGATGGTCCTTCCTGGAGCCTGAGGGGGAGGTCTGTGTGTCCCCCTGTCCATCTGTCATCCAACACCCTTGGTGGGACCACCGGGTTCTCCTCAAGAGCCTTGGTGGGACCCCCAGGTTCTCCTCAAGAGCCTTGGTGGGACCTCAAGAGCCTTGGTGGGACCTCAAGAGCCTTGGTGGGACCCCCAGGTTGTCCCCAAGACCCCTGGTGGGACCTCAAGAGCCTTGGTGGGACCTCAGGAGCCTTGGTGGGACCCCCAAGTTCTCCTCAAGAGCCTTGGTGGGACCCCCCAGGTTCTCCTCAAGAGCCTTGGTGGGACCTCAAGAGCCTTGGTGGGACCTCAGGAGCCTTGGTGGGACCCCCAGGTTGTCCCCAGGACCCTTGGTGGGACCTCAAGGCTCATGGTGGGACCTCATGGTTGGGGACCTCCAGGTTGGAGACCCCCAGGTTCTCCTCAAGACCTTTGGTGGGACCTCAAGAGCCTTGGTGGGACCTCAGGAGCCTTGGTGGGACCCCCAAGTTCTCCTCAAGACCCTTGGTGGGACCCCCAGGTTGTCCCCAGGACCCTTGGTGGGACCTCAAGAGCCTTGGTGGGACCTCAAGACCCTTGGTGGGACCCCCAGGTTGTCCCCAAGACCCTTGGTGGGACCCCATGGTTGGGGACCTCCAGGTTGGAGACCCCCAGGTTCTCCTCAAGACCCCTGGTGGGACCTCAGGACCCTTGGTGGGACCCCCAGGTTGTCCCCAAGACCCCTGGTGGGACCTCAAGAGCCTTGGTGGGACCTCAGGACCCTTGGTGGGACCCCCAAGTTCTCCTCAAGAGCCTTGGTGGGACCCCCAAGTTCTCCTCAAGAGCCTTGGTGGGACCTCAAGAGCCTTGGTGGGACCCCCAAGTTCTCCTCAAGAGCCTTGGTGGGACCTCAGGAGCCTTGGTGGGACCCCCAAGTTCTCCTCAAGACCCTTGGTGGGACCCCCCAGGTTCTCCTCAAGAGCCTTGGTGGGACCTCATGGTTGGGGACCTCCAGGTTGGAGACCCCCAGGTTGTCCCCAAGAGCCTTGGTGGGACCTCAAGAGCCTTGGTGGGACCCCCAAGTTCTCCTCAAGACCCTTGGTGGGACCCCCAGGTTCTCCTCAAGAGCCTTGGTGGGATCTCAAGAGCCTTGGTGGGACCCCCAGGTTGTCCCCAAGACCCCTGGTGGGACCTCAAGAGCCTTGGTGGGACCCCCAAGTTCTCCTCAAGACCCTTGGTGGGACCTCAAGAGCCTTGGTGGGACCCCCAGGTTCTCCTCAAGAGCCTTGGTGGGACCTCAAGACCCTTGGTGGGACCCCATGGTTGGGGACCCCCAGGTTGGAGACCCCCAGGTTGTCCCCAAGAGCCTTGGTGGGACCTCAAGAGCCTTGGTGGGACCCCCAGGTTGTCCCCAGGACCCTTGGTGGGACCTCAAGACCCTTGGTGGGACCCCATGGTTGGGGACCCCCAGGTTGGAGACCCCCAGGTTGTCCCCAAGACCCCTGGTGGGACCTCAAGAGCCTTGGTGGGACCCCCAGGTTGTCCCCAAGACCCCTGGTGGGATCTCAAGAGCCTTGGTGGGACCCCATGGTTGGGGACCCCCAGGTTGGAGACCCCCAGGTTGTCCCCAAGACCCTTGGTGGGACCTCAAGAGCCTTGGTGGGACCCCCAAGTTCTCCTCAAGAGCCTTGGTGGGACCCCCAGGTTGTCCCCAAGAGCCTTGGTGGGACCTCAGGACCCTTGGTGGGACCCCCAAGTTCTCCTCAAGAGCCTTGGTGGGACCCCCAGGTTGTCCCCAAGAGCCTTGGTGGGACCTCAGGACCCTTGGTGGGACCCCCAAGTTCTCCTCAAGAGCCTTGGTGGGACCCCCAGGTTGTCCCCAAGAGCCTTGGTGGGACCTCAGGACCCTTGGTGGGACCCCAAGTTCTCCTCAAGGGCCTTGGTGGACGCCCCAGGTTAGTCCAAGCAGCCTTGGTGGGACCTCAGGACCCTTGGGTGGGACCCCCAATTCTCCTCCAGGGGCTTGGTGGGGACCTCAGGAGCCTTGGTGGGACCCCCAAGTTCTCCTCAAGACCCTTGGTGGGACCCCCTGGTTGTCCCCAAGACCCTTGATGGGACCTCAGGACCCTTGGTGGGACCTCAGGAGCCTTGGTGGGACCCCCAGGTTGTCCCCAAGAGCCTTGGTGGGACCTCAAGAGCCTTGGTGGGACCTCAAGACCCTTGGTGGGACCCCCAAGTTCTCCTCAAGACCCTTGGTGGGACCCCCAGGTTGTCCCCAGGACCCTTGGTGGGACCTCAAGAGCCTTGGTGGGATCTCAAGAGCCTTGGTGGGACCCCCAGGTTCTCCTCAAGACCCTTGGTGGGACCTCAAGAGCCTTGGTGGGACCTCAAGACCCTTGGTGGGACCCTCCAGGTTCTCCCCACCACCCATGGTGGGACCTCAAGGTCCCATGGTGGGGTGAAGACCCCCCCCCCCTCCTTCAGGTGACCTCCCCAGAAGGTTGGGGACCCCCTCAGGTGACCTCCTTGTCCCACCCCACCCCACCCAGGGCAGCGAGGCCGAGGTGGGCGAATCGGAGTCGGAGATGGAAGATGAGACCTTCAACCCCTCTGAAGAAGACTATGAGGAGGAGGAGGAGGACAGCGATGAAGACTACTCCTCTGAGGCCGAGGAGTCAGGTAGGGACCCCCCCAAAACCCACCAGGACCCCCCCAAATTCCACCAGGACCCCTCAGAAGCCACCAGGACCCCTCAGAACCCACCAGGTCCTCATGGAGTCCCACCAGAACCCCCCTGAGATGCCACCCAACCCCCTGAGGGCCACTAGAACCCCCCCAAAACCCACCAGATCCTCATGGAGTCCCACCAGAACCCCCCTGAGATGCACCAGGTCCCTTTGGGGGTCACCAGGACCCCTCAGAACCCACTAGAACCCCCCCAAAAGCCACCATGTCCTCATGGAGTCCCACCAGAACCCCCCTGAGATGCCACCAGGTCCCTTTGGGGTCACCAGGACCCCTCAGAACCCACCAGGATCCTTCAGAAGCCACCAGAACCCCTCAAGATCCCTTAGAAACCACTAGAACCCCCCCAAAAGCCACCAGGTCCCCATGGAGTCCCACCAGAACCCCCCTGAGATGCCACCAGGTTCCTTTGGGGCCACCAGGACCCCCCAAATTCCACCAGGACCCCTCAGAAGCCACCAGGAACCTTCAGAAGCCACCAGGACCCTTCAGAAGCCACCAGGACCCCCTCAAGATCCCTTAGAAACCACTAGAACCCCCCAAAAGCCACCAGGTCCTCATGGAGTCCCACCAGAACCCCCTGAGATGCCACCAGGTCCCTTTGGGGGTCACCAGGACCCTCAAAACCCACCAGGACCCCTCAGAACCCACTAGAACCCCCCCAAAAACCATCAGGTCCTCATGGAGTTCCACCAGAACCCCCCTGAGATGCCACCCAACCCCCTGAGGGCCACTAGAACCCCCCCAAAACCCACCAGGACCCCTCAGAACCCACCAGGACCCCCCCAAATTCACCAGGACTCCTCAGAAGCCACCAGGACCCCTCAGAAGCCACCAGGACCCTTCAGAAGCCACCAGAACCCCCTCAAGATCCCCTTAGAAACCACTAGAACCCCCCCAAAAACCCACCAGGTCCTCATGGAGTCCCACCAGAACCCCCCTGAGATGCCACCAAGTCACTTTGGGGCCACCAGGACCCCTCAAAAACCCACCAGGACCCCTCAGAACCCACTAGAACCCCCCCAAAAGCCACCAGGTCCTCATGGAGTCCCACCAGAACCCCCCTGAGATGCCACCAAGTCACTTTGGGGGCCACCAGAACCCCCCTGAGATGCCACCAGGACCCCTCAGAACCCACCAGGACCCCCCCAAATTCCACCAGGATCCCTCAGAAGCCACCAGGACCCCTCAGAAGCCACCAGGACCCTTCAGAAGCCACTAGAACCCCCCCAAAAGCCACCAGGTCCTCATGGAGTCCCACCAGAACCCCCT
The DNA here is from genome assembly GCA_022605955.1 of Rallus limicola. NCBI lineage: Eukaryota > Metazoa > Chordata > Aves > Gruiformes > Rallidae > Rallus > Rallus limicola. The sequence goes on from JAKCOZ010000938.1 coordinate 32,481, forward strand.
GAGATGCCACCAGGTCCCTTTGGGGTCACCAGGACCCCTCAGAAGCCACCAGGAGCCTTCAGAAGCCACCAGAACCCCCTCAAGATCCCTTAGAAACCACTAGAACCCCCCAAAAGCCACCAGGTCCTCATGGAGTCCCACCAGAACCCCCTGAGATGCCACCAAGTCACTTTGGGGGTCACCAGGACCCCTCAGAACCCACCAGGACCCCCTCAAATTCCACCAGGACCCCTCAGAAGCCACCAGGAACCTTCAGAAGCCACCAGGACCCTTCAGAAGCCACCAGAACCCCCTCAAGATCCCTTAGAAACCACTAGAACCCCCCCAAAAGCCACCAGGTCCTCATGGAGTCCCACCAGAACCCCCCTGAGATGCCACCAAGTCACTTTGGGGGTCACCAGGACCCCTCAAAACCCACCAGGACCCCTCAGAACCCACTAGAAACCCCCCAAAAGCCACCAGGTCCTCATGGAGTCCCACCAGAACCCCCTGGAGATGACACCCAACCTCCTGAGGGCACCAGGACCCCCCAAATTCCACCAGGACCCCCCCAAATTCCACCAGGACCCCTCAGAAGCCACCAGGACCCCTCAGAACCCACCAGGGACCCTTCAGAAGCCACCAGAACCCCCTCAAGATCCCTTAGAAACCACTAGAACCCCCCCAAAAGCACCAGGTCCTCATGGAGTCCCACCAGAAACCCCCCTGAGATGCCACCAAGTCACTTTGGGGGTCACCAGAACCCCCCAAAACCCACCAGGACCCCTCAGAACCCACTAGAACCCCCCCAAATTCCACCATGTCCTCATGGAGTCCCACCAGAACCCCCTGGAGATGCCACCCAACCCCCTGAGGGCCACTAGAACCCCCCCAAAACCCACCAGGACCCCTCAGAAGCCACCAGGACCCCTCAGAAGCCACCAGGACCCTTCAGAAGCCACCAGAACCCCCTCAAGATCCCTTAGAACCACTAGAACCCCCCCAAAAGCCACCAGGTCCTCATGGAGTCCCACCAGAACCCCCCTGAGATGCCACCAAGTCCCTTTGGGGGTCACCAGAACCCCCCAAAACCCACCAGGACCCCTCAGAACCCACTAGAACCCCCCCAAAACCCATCAGGTCCTCATGGAGTCCCACCAGACCCCCCTGAGATGCCACCCAACCCCCTGAGGGCCACTAGAACCCCCCAAAACCCACCAGGACCCCTCAGAAGCCACCAGGACCCCTCAGAAGCCACCAGGACCCTTCAGAAGCCACCAGAACCCCCTCAAGATCCCTTAGAAACCACTAGAACCCCCCCAAAAGCCACCAGGTCCTCATGGAGTCCCACCAGAACCCCCCTGAGATGCCACCAGGTCCCTTTGGGGGTCACCAGGACCCCTCAAAACCCACCAGGGACCCCTCAGAACCCACTAGAACCCCCCCAAAAGCCACCATGTCCTCATGGAGTCCCACCAGAACCCCCTGGAGATGCCACCACAACCCCCTGAGGGCCACCAGAACCCCCTGGAGATGCCACCAAGTCCCTTTGGGGGCCACCAGGACCCCCTAAGAGGCCACTAGGACCCCCTCCAGGGCCACCAGAACCTCCCCAGGGCCACCAGGTCCCCATGGAGTCCCACCAGAACCCCCTGGAGATGCCACCACAACGCCGTGAGGGCCACCAGAACCCCCTGGAGATGCCACCAAGTCCCTTTGGGGGCCACCAGGACCCCCTAAGAGGCCACTAGGACCCCTCCAGGGCCACCAACTCCCCCCTGAGGGCCACCAGAACCCCTTGGAGATGCCACCAGGACCTCTTGGGACCTTCCAATCTCCTTCTAGAATATTCCAAGGAGTCTCTGGGCAGCGAGGAGGAGAGCGGCAAGGACTGGGACGAGCTGGAGGAGGAGGCCCGCAAAGGTCAGCCCAAGGGGGACCCCAAAACCCCCCTGGACCCCCCCAAAATCAAGGGGGGACCCCAAAACCCCCCTGTACATCCATGGGGGGGACCCCAAAACCCCCCTGTACAGCCCCTTAAATCTAAGGGGGGACCCCAAAACCCCCCTGTACATCTATGGGGGGACCCCAAAACTCCTCTCTACCCCCTCAAAATCCAGGGGGGGACCCCAACAACCCCCTGGACCCCCCCCAAAATCAAGGGGGGGACCCCAAAACCCCCCTGTACATCTATGGGGGGACCCCAAAACCCCCCTGTACAGCCCCTTAAATCCACGGGGGGGACCCCAAAACCCCCCTGTACATCTATGGGGGGACCCCAAAACCCCTCTGTACCCCCTCAAAATCCACGGGGGGGACCCCAACAACCCCCTGGACCCCCCCAAAATCAAGGGGGGGACCCCAAAACCCCCCTGTACATCTATGGGGGGACCCCAAAAACCCCCCTGTACAGCCCCTTAAATCTAAGGGGGGACCCCAAAACCCCCCTGTACATCTAAGGGGGGACCCCAAAACCCCCTTGACATCCATGGGGGGAACCCAAAACCCCCCTGTATATCTGGGGGGACCCCAAACCCCCCCCGTACCCCCTCAAATCCAGGGGGGGGACCCCAAAACCCCCCTGTACCCCCCCTTTAAATCCAGGAGGGGACCCCAAAACCCCCCTGTACATCCACAGGGGGACCCCAAAAAACCCTGTACAGCCCCTAAAATCAATGGGAAGACCCCAAAACCCCCCTGTAACCCCCTTTAAATCCAAGGGGGACCCCAAAACCCCCCTGTCCCCACCCTTAAGTCCGTGGGGGGACCCCAAAACCCCCCTGTACATCCATGGAAGGACCCCAAAACCCCGTGTAACCCCTTTTAAAGCCATGGGGAGACCCCAAAAACCCCCATGTACCCACTCAAAATCAAGGGGGGGGACCCCAAAACCCCCCTGTAAACCCCTTTTAATCCAGGGGGGACCCCAAATTTCCCCTGTCCCCCCCCTTTAAGTCCATGTGGGGACCCCAAAACCCCCCTGTACATCATGAAAGGACCCCAAAACCCCCGTGTAACCCCTTTTAATCCATGGAGAGACCCCAAAACCCTCATGTACCCACTCAAAATCAAGGGGGGGACCCCAAAACCCCCCTGTAACCCCCTTTAAATCCAGGGGGACCCCAAAACCCCCCTGTCCCCCCCTTTAAGTCTGTGGGGGGACCCCAAAACCCCCCTGTACCTCCACGGAAGGACCCCAAAACCTCCCTGTACCTCCCTTCAAGTCCATGGGGGGACCCCAAAACCTCTCAGGAGGACCCCAAAATCAAAGAGGGGACCCCAAAAAACCTCAGGGGGAACCCCCTGACCCCCAACCTTTGTCCCACCCCAGCTGACCGCGAGAGCCAATACGAGGAAGAGGAGGAACACGGGCGCAGCCGCAAGAGGAAGACGCCAGCCGGGCGCCATGGCGCCCACGCCCGTCACCCCGGGCCCCCCAAGAAGAAGAGGAAGTAGGGGACACCCCAACCCCCCCACAACACCCCCCCTACGCCTCAAATTTGGGGGGGTGGCAGCAAAAATTGGGGGAATTTCAGCAAATTTGGGGGAATTTCTGCAAAATTTGGGGGAATTTCAGCAAATTTTGGGGAAATTCTGCAAAATTTGGGGGAATTTCTGCAAAATTTGGGGGAATTTCAGCAAATTTTGGGGAAATTCTGCAAAATTTGGGGAAATTTCAGCAAATTTGGGGAATTTTCAGCAAATTTGGGGAAGTTTTCCAAAAGTTTTCCAGTTTTTTCCCCAAATTGTCAAAAATTTCTCCAAAATTTCCACATTTTTCCTCAAATTTTCAGAATTTTCCCCTCAAATTTTCATAATTTTCCCTCAAAATTAAAGACATCCTTCAAGTTTTTGAATATTCCCTCAAGAATTTTTGACTTTCTCCTCAAAATTTGGGAAATTTCCTCAAGTTTGGAGAAATTTCAGCAAATTTGAGGAAATTTCCCTCAAGTTTTCAAGTATTTCCTCAAGTTTTCAAAATTTTCCCCCAAATTTTCACATTTTTCTCTGAATTTGAAGAATTTTCTCTCAAATTTTTGAATTTTCCATCCAAGTTTGGGAATTTTCCCTCAAGAATTCTAAATTTTTCCTCAAAATTTGGGGAAATTTCCTCAAAATTTGGAGAAATTTCAGCAATTTTGAGGAAATTTCCCTCAAATCTTCAAGTATTTCCTCAAGTTTTCAAAGTTTTCCCTCAAAATTCCACATTTTTCTTTGAATTTTCACATTTTCCCCTCAAATTTTCAAAATTTTTCCTCAACAATGAAGAATTTCCCCTCAAATTTTTGAATTTTCCATCCAAATTTGGGATTTTCCCTCAAGAATCCTAATTTTTCTTCTAAATTTGCAAAATTTCCTCAAAATTTGGGGACATTTCCTCAATATTTGGAGAAACTTCAGCAAATTAGAGGAAGTTTTCTTCAAAATCTCCCTCATTTTCAAAATTTTCACCAAAATGTTAAATTTTTTCCTCAAATTTTCACATTTTCCTTCCAATTTTTAGATTTTTTCATCAAAAATGAATTTTTCCCTCAAATTTTTGAGTTTTCCATCCAAATTTGGGAATTTTCCCTCAAGGATTTTGTGTTTTACTTCAATATTTGGGAAGTTTCCTCAAAATTTGGAGACATTTCAGCAAAATTGGGGAAATTTTCCTCAAATCTTCAAATTTTTCCTCCATTTTCAAAATTTCCTAAAATTCATTGAATTTTTCTTTAAATTAGCAAAATTTTCCCCAAAATTTAAGATTTTTCCCTCAAACATTTGAATTTCTCTCAAATTTGGGGGATTTCTCCTGAAAGTTGGGGATTTTTTTCCTCAAAATTTGGGAAATTTTCTCAAATTTGGGGAAATGTTCCTCAGATTTTCACATTTTCCCTCAAAATATAAGAATTTCCCTCTAATTTTTGAATTTTCATTAAAATATTCAGAACTTGCCTCAAAATTTGGGAATTTTCCCTCAAACTTTAGGGAAATTTCATCAAATTTTGGGAAATTATCACCAAATTTCAACTTTTCTCTCAAGTTTTCAGAATTTTCTTCAAAAATTTGGGGAAACTTCATCAAATTTTCCAAATTTTCCTCAAACTTTTGTATTTTTTCCACAAATTTGGGTTTTTCCTGAAAATTGGAAATTTTTCCTCTAAATTTGGGGAAATTTCCTCAGGTTTTTGTAAATTTTCCTCAAATTTTCAAAGTTTTCCCTCACATTTTTTGGAATTTTCCTTCAAATTTGGGGGAAATTTGGAGGGGGAATTCTAAGAGGTGGAGTTCAGCAGTGAATTGGGGGGGGGAGGGCCCAAATTTTGGGGTCTTTTCCCCTAAATTTGGGGTCTTTTCCCCCAATTTTGGAGAATTATCCCAAAATTTTGTAATTTTTCATCAAATTCTGGGAATTTTCCCTCAAATTTGGGTGACTTTCCTCCAAATTTTGCAATTTTAGGTGAAATTTGGAAGAAAATTGCCTCAAAATTGGGGGGGTGTTGGAGGAATTTGTGATCCCCCCCCGAAAATTTTAGGGTCCCCCAAAAATTTTGGGGGGATTTTCCCTCAAAAATTGGAAATTTCTCCCAAAATTCAGGATTTTTCCCCAAAATTTGAAGAATTTTGGGAAATGTGCCTCAAAATTTTAGGGTTTCCTGGCTGGGGGGGTCAAATTTTGGGGGGTTCCTTGAATTTTGGGGTCCCCTCTTGGAAAATTTTGGGGTTCCCCCCCAAATTTATGGATTTTCCTCCAAAATTTGAGAATTTTCCTGAAAATTTAGGATTTTCCCCCCAAATTTGGGGGGGTCAGGAAACTTGGGTCCCCCCCCAGGCCTAAGGGGGACCCCAAACCTGAGGGGGACCCCATAAAGGGGGTTCTAGGGTCCCTGAAGTGTTGGAGGGCACCCAAAAACCCCTGGGGGACCCCAAAATATGGGGGACCCCCCCTTAATTCCTCCCTCCCCCCAGGGACTCTTAAGAAGCTCCTGGGGGACCCCAAAATTGAGGGGGGACCCTAAATATACCCCTCCAGGGACCCCAAAATCTTTAGGGGGACCCCAAAACCCTTCAGGGACCCCAAATTCCTCCTGGGGGTCCCCAAAACACCTCAGGGGGCCCCCAAACCCCTTTGTATCCCCCTTTAAATCCATAGGGGGGGACCCCAAAATCGAGAGGGGAACCCCAATACCCCCTTGTACCCCCCTTTAAATCCATGGGGGGACCTCAAAACCTCTGAGGAGGACCCCAAATCCCAGGGGGGGGGACCCCAAAACCCCCCTGTACCCCTCCTTTACATCCACGGGGGACCCCAAAACCCCTCAGGGGGACCTTAAAACCCCCCTTATACCCCCCTTTTACAGCCACAGGGGGACCCCAAACCCCCTGTGGGGACCTCAAACCCCCTTCAGGGGGACCCCAAATTTAAGGGGGGGACCCCCCCAAAATCCTTTGGGGGGGGAGACCCCCCAAACCTTTCCCCTCCCCCTCTTATTTTTTTTATTTCTCTATTTATGGGCTGAGGGGGGGGAGGGGCAGCACCCCCCCCCCTCCCCCCCCCCTTCTTTTTCAATGAGGGGGGGGAGGGGCAGCACCCCTTCTTTTTTTGGGGTGTCCCCCCCCCCCTCTTTTCCTTAACACCCCCCTCCCCCTAGTTGGTAGCTCCCCCCTCCCCCCCCTCCTCTCCCCCCCTTCTCTCTGTGTGTGTCCGTGTGTCCGTCCGTCTGTCGGTCGGGATTTGGGGGGGGGGAGGGGGGGGAAGGGGTGGTGGGAGGGGGGGGGGAGGGGCCTTTTTTTTTATAAAAATTAAAATAAAGGAAAAAAAAGTCAAAAAACAACTTTTTTTGGGTTTTTTTTTTCTGTGTTTTAAACCCCCCCCCCCCGGCGCTGCCCCCCAAAGGGCTTAAAATGGGTAAAAACTGGTTAAAACTGGTTTTAACTGGTTAAAATCTGGTTAAAATGGGTTGAAATCTGTTAAAAATGGGTTAAAAATCTGGTTAAATGGGTTAAAAATCTGGTTAAATGGGTTAAAATATCATAAAAAAGGTTAAAACTGGTTAAAATGGGGTTAAAACTGGTTAAAATGGATTAAAACTGGTTAAAATGGGGTTAAAACTGGTTAAAATGGGGTTAAAACTGGTTAAAATGGGTTAAAACTGGTTAAAATGGATTAAAACTGGTTAAAATGGGGTTAAAACTGGTTAAAATGGGGTTAAAATGGGTTTAAAACTTGTTAAAACTTTAAAATTGGATTAAAACTGGTTAAAATGGGATTAAAACTGGTTAAACTGGGGTAAAAATGGGTTAAAACTGGTTAAAATTGGGTTAAAATGGCTAAAAATGGGTTAAAACTGGTTAAAACTGGTTAAAATGGGGTAAAAATGGGATTAAAACTGGTTAAAATGGGGTAAAAATGGGTTAAAACTTGTTAAAACGTTAAAATTGGATGAAAACTGGTTAAAATTGGATTAAAACTGGTTAAAATTGGATTAAAACTGGTTAAATTGGGTTAAAACTGGGTTAAAATGGGGTAAAACTTGTTAAAACTTTAAAATTGGATTAAAACTGGTTAAAATGGGATTAAAACTGGTTAAAATGGGATTAAAACTGGTTAAAATGGGGTAAAATGGGTTAAAACTGGTTAAAATTGGGTTAAAATGGGCTAAAAATGGGATAAAACTTGTTAAAATTGGGTTAAAACTGGTTAAAATGGGGTAAAAATGGGATTAAAACTGGTTAAAATGGGGTAAAAATGGGTTAAAACTTGTTAAAACTTTAAAATTGGATTAAAACTGGTTAAAATTGGATTAAAACCGGTTAAACCTGGGTTAAAACTGGTTAAAATGGGGTAAAAATGGGTTAAAACTCGTTAAACTTGGGTTAAAACTGGTTAAAATAGGGTAAAATTGGGTTAAAACTTGTTAAAATTGGGTTAAAACTGGTTAAAATGGGGTAAAAATGGGTTAAAACTTGTTAAAACTGGTTCAGATGGGGTTAAAATGGGTTAAAACTTGTTAAAAGTGGTTAAAACCGGGCTAAAACCGGTCAAAAAGGTTTAAACTCAGGTAAAAATGGGTTCAAACTGATGGAAAATGGGTTAAAATTTGTCAGAAAGGGCTTAAATCAATTAAAAATGAGGCCAAACAGGGTTAAAGCTGGTTAAAAACCAGTTAAAACCAGTCAGATAGGTTTAAGGTCAGGTAAAAATGGGTTCAAACTGGTAAGAAATGGGTTACAATGTCCAAAAGGGGTTAAAACACATCAAAAAAGTTTAAAACGTATTAAAAATGAGGTAAAACTGGGTTAAAAGTGGTTACAAAATGGCTTAGACCTGGCTAAAAGGGTTTAAAGCCTGTCAAACAGGGGTTAAAAATTGGTCAAAAAGGGGTTAAAATC
>JAKCOZ010000939.1:0-40817 GCA_022605955.1 Rallus limicola
AAACCTCCTAACAGGACACACGAGCAGACCCTGTCACTTTGGCTCTCAGCCTTTTCCTTTGCCTGGAAATAGGGAACATGCCTGGAACCTCCTACGGTGCTTTTCTTGGCCCTAGCAGACTGCAGGTCACAACATGCTAAACGTCCAGCAATAACTCCCAAAGTAAAGAAGCTAGGCCTGAAAGGCATAGCTCGTCTGAAACCTCCTAACAGGACACACGAGCAGACCCTGTCACTTTGGCTCTCAGCCTTTTCCTTTGCCTGGAAAGAGGGAACATGCCTGGAACCTCCTACGGTGCTTTTCTCGGCCCTAGCAGACTGCAGTTCAAAACATGCTAAACGTCCAGCAATAACTCCCAAAGTAAAGAAGCTAGGCCTGAAAGGCATAGCTTGTCTGAAACCTCCTAACAGGACACACGAGCAGACCCTGTCACTTTGGCTCTCAGCCTTTTCCTTTGCCTGGAAAGAGGGAACATGCCTGGAACCTCCTACGGTGCTTTTCTCGGCCCTAGCAGACTGCAGTTCAAAACATGCTAAACGTCCAGCAATAACTCCCAAAGTAAAGAAGCTAGGCCTGAAAGGCATAGCTTGTCTGAAACCTCCTAACAGGACACACGAGCAGACCATGTCACTTTGGCTCTCAGCCTTTCCCTTGCCTGGAAAGAGGGAACATGCCTGGAACCTCCTACGGTGCTTTTCTCGGCCCTAGCAGACTGCAGTTCAAAACATGCTAAACGTCCAGCAATAACTCCCAAAGTAAAGAAGCTAGGCCTGAAAGGCATAGCTTGTCTGAAACCTCCTAACAGGACACACGAGCAGACCCTGTCACTTTGGCTCTCAGCCTTTTCCTTTGCCTGGAAAGAGGGAACATGCCTGGAACCTCCTACGGTGCTTTTCTCGGCCCTAGCAGACTGCAGTTCAAAACATGCTAAACGTCCAGCAATAACTCCCAAAGTAAAGAAGCTAGGCCTGAAAGGCATAGCTTGTCTGAAACCTCCTAACAGGACACACGAGCAGACCCTGTCACTTTGGCTCTCAGCCTTTTCCTTTGCCTGGAAAGAGGGAACATGCCTGGAACCTCCTACGGTGCTTTTCTCGGCCCTAGCAGACTGCAGTTCAAAACATGCTAAACGTCCAGCAATAACTCCCAAAGTAAAGAAGCTAGGCCTGAAAGGCATAGCTTGTCTGAAACCTCCTGACAGGACACACGAGCAGACCCTGTCACTTTGGCTCTCAGCCTTTTCCTTTGCCTGGAAAGAGGGAACATGCCTGGAACCTCCTACGGTGCTTTTCTCGGCCCTAGCAGACTGCAGTTCAAAACATGCTAAACGTCCAGAAATAACTCCCAAAGTAAAGAAGCTAGGCCTGAAAGGCATAGCTTGTCTGAAACCTCCTAACAGGACACACGAGCAGACCCTGTCACTTTGGCTCTCAGCCTTTTCCTTTGCCTGGAAATAGGGAACATGCCTGGAACCTCCTACGGTGCTTTTCTTGGCCCTAGCAGACTGCAGGTCACAACATGCTAAACGTCCAGCAATAACTCCCAAAGTAAAGAAGCTAGGCCTGAAAGGCATAGCTCGTCTGAAACCTCCTAACAGGACACACGAGCAGACCCTGTCACTTTGGCTCTCAGCCTTTTCCTTTGCCTGGAAAGAGGGAACATGCCTGGAACCTCCTACGGTGCTTTTCTCGGCCCTAGCAGACTGCAGTTCAAAACATGCTAAACGTCCAGCAATAACTCCCAAAGTAAAGAAGCTAGGCCTGAAAGGCATAGCTTGTCTGAAACCTCCTAACAGGACACACGAGCAGACCCTGTCACTTTGGCTCTCAGCCTTTTCCTTTGCCTGGAAAGAGGGAACATGCCTGGAACCTCCTACGGTGCTTTTCTCGGCCCTAGCAGACTGCAGTTCAAAACATGCTAAACGTCCAGCAATAACTCCCAAAGTAAAGAAGCTAGGCCTGAAAGGCATAGCTTGTCTGAAACCTCCTAACAGGACACACGAGCAGACCATGTCACTTTGGCTCTCAGCCTTTCCCTTGCCTGGAAAGAGGGAACATGCCTGGAACCTCCTACGGTGCTTTTCTCGGCCCTAGCAGACTGCAGTTCAAAACATGCTAAACGTCCAGCAATAACTCCCAAAGTAAAGAAGCTAGGCCTGAAAGGCATAGCTTGTCTGAAACCTCCTAACAGGACACACGAGCAGACCCTGTCACTTTGGCTCTCAGCCTTTTCCTTTGCCTGGAAAGAGGGAACATGCCTGGAACCTCCTACGGTGCTTTTCTCGGCCCTAGCAGACTGCAGTTCAAAACATGCTAAACGTCCAGCAATAACTCCCAAAGTAAGAAGCTAGGCCTGAAAGGCATAGCTTGTCTGAAACCTCCTAACAGGACACACGAGCAGACCCTGTCACTTTGGCTCTCAGCCTTTTCCTTTGCCTGGAAAGAGGGAACATGCCTGGAACCTCCTACGGTGCTTTTCTCGGCCCTAGCAGACTGCAGTTCAAAACATGCTAAACGTCCAGCAATAACTCCCAAAGTAAAGAAGCTAGGCCTGAAAGGCATAGCTTGTCTGAAACCTCCTAACAGGACACACGAGCAGACCCTGTCACTTTGGCTCTCAGCCTTTTCCTTTGCCTGGAAAGAGGGAACATGCCTGGAACCTCCTACGGTGCTTTTCTTGGCCCTAGCAGGACTGCAGTTCAAAACATGCTAAACGTCCAGCAATAACTCCCAAAGTAAAGAAGCTAGGCCTGAAAGGCATAGCTTGTCTGAAACCTCCTAACAGGACACACGAGCAGACCATGTCACTTTGGCTCTCAGCCTTTCCCTTGCCTGGAAAGAGGGAACATGCCTGGAACCTCCTACGGTGCTTTTCTCGGCCCTAGCAGACTGCAGTTCAAAACATGCTAAACGTCCAGCAATAACTCCCAAAGTAAAGAAGCTAGGCCTGAAAGGCATAGCTTGTCTGAAACCTCCTAACAGGACACACGAGCAGACCCTGTCACTTTGGCTCTCAGCCTTTTCCTTTGCCTGGAAAGAGGGAACATGCCTGGAACCTCCTACGGTGCTTTTCTCGGCCCTAGCAGACTGCAGTTCAAAACATGCTAAACGTCCAGCAATAACTCCCAAAGTAAAGAAGCTAGGCCTGAAAGGCATAGCTTGTCTGAAACCTCCTAACAGGACACACGAGCAGACCCTGTCACTTTGGCTCTCAGCCTTTTCCTTTGCCTGGAAAGAGGGAACATGCCTGGAACCTCCTACGGTGCTTTTCTCGGCCCTAGCAGACTGCAGTTCAAAACATGCTAAACGTCCAGCAATAACTCCCAAAGTAAAGAAGCTAGGCCTGAAAGGCATAGCTTGTCTGAAACCTCCTGACAGGACACACGAGCAGACCCTGTCACTTTGGCTCTCAGCCTTTTCCTTTGCCTGGAAAGAGGGAACATGCCTGGAACCTCCTACGGTGCTTTTCTCGGCCCTAGCAGACTGCAGTTCAAAACATGCTAAACGTCCAGAAATAACTCCCAAAGTAAAGAAGCTAGGCCTGAAAGGCATAGCTTGTCTGAAACCTCCTAACAGGACACACGAGCAGACCCTGTCACTTTGGCTCTCAGCCTTTCCTTTGCCTGGAAAGAGGGAACATGCCTGGAACCTCCTACGGTGCTTTTCTTGGCCCTAGCAGACTGCAGGTCACAACATGCTAAACGTCCAGCAATAACTCCCAAAGTAAAGAAGCTAGGCCTGAAAGGCATAGCTCGTCTGAAACCTCCTAACAGGACACACGAGCAGACCCTGTCACTTTGGCTCTCAGCCTTTTCCTTTGCCTGGAAAGAGGGAACATGCCTGGAACCTCCTACGGTGCTTTTCTCGGCCCTAGCAGACTGCAGTTCAAAACATGCTAAACGTCCAGCAATAACTCCCAAAGTAAAGAAGCTAGGCCTGAAAGGCATAGCTTGTCTGAAACCTCCTAACAGGACACACGAGCAGACCCTGTCACTTTGGCTCTCAGCCTTTTCCTTTGCCTGGAAAGAGGGAACATGCCTGGAACCTCCTACGGTGCTTTTCTCGGCCCTAGCAGACTGCAGTTCAAAACATGCTAAACGTCCAGCAATAACTCCCAAAGTAAAGAAGCTAGGCCTGAAAGGCATAGCTTGTCTGAAACCTCCTAACAGGACACACGAGCAGACCCTGTCACTTTGGCTCTCAGCCTTTTCCTTTGCCTGGAAAGAGGGAACATGCCTGGAACCTCCTACGGTGCTTTTCTCGGCCCTAGCAGACTGCAGTTCAAAACATGCTAAACGTCCAGCAATAACTCCCAAAGTAAAGAAGCTAGGCCTGAAAGGCATAGCTTGTCTGAAACCTCCTAACAGGACACACGAGCAGACCCTGTCACTTTGGCTCTCAGCCTTTTCCTTTGCCTGGAAAGAGGGAACATGCCTGGAACCTCCTACGGTGCTTTTCTCGGCCCTAGCAGACTGCAGTTCAAAACATGCTAAACGTCCAGCAATAACTCCCAAAGTAAAGAAGCTAGGCCTGAAAGGCATAGCTTGTCTGAAACCTCCTAACAGGACACACGAGCAGACCCTGTCACTTTGGCTCTCAGCCTTTTCCTTTGCCTGGAAAGAGGGAACATGCCTGGAACCTCCTACGGTGCTTTTCTCGGCCCTAGCAGACTGCAGTTCAAAACATGCTAAACGTCCAGCAATAACTCCCAAAGTAAAGAAGCTAGGCCTGAAAGGCATAGCTTGTCTGAAACCTCCTAACAGGACACACGAGCAGACCCTGTCACTTTGGCTCTCAGCCTTTTCCTTTGCCTGGAAAGAGGGAACATGCCTGGAACCTCCTACGGTGCTTTTCTCGGCCCTAGCAGACTGCAGTTCAAAACATGCTAAACGTCCAGCAATAACTCCCAAAGTAAAGAAGCTAGGCCTGAAAGGCATAGCTTGTCTGAAACCTCCTAACAGGACACACGAGCAGACCCTGTCACTTTGGCTCTCAGCCTTTTCCTTTGCCTGGAAAGAGGGAACATGCCTGGAACCTCCTACGGTGCTTTTCTCGGCCCTAGCAGACTGCAGTTCAAAACATGCTAAACGTCCAGCAATAACTCCCAAAGTAAAGAAGCTAGGCCTGAAAGGCATAGCTTGTCTGAAACCTCCTAACAGGACACACGAGCAGACCCTGTCACTTTGGCTCTCAGCCTTTTCCTTTGCCTGGAAAGAGGGAACATGCCTGGAACCTCCTACGGTGCTTTTCTCGGCCCTAGCAGACTGCAGTTCAAAACATGCTAAACGTCCAGCAATAACTCCCAAAGTAAAGAAGCTAGGCCTGAAAGGCATAGCTTGTCTGAAACCTCCTAACAGGACACACGAGCAGACCCTGTCACTTTGGCTCTCAGCCTTTTCCTTTGCCTGGAAAGAGGGAACATGCCTGGAACCTCCTACGGTGCTTTTCTCGGCCCTAGCAGACTGCAGTTCAAAACATGCTAAACGTCCAGCAATAACTCCCAAAGTAAAGAAGCTAGGCCTGAAAGGCATAGCTTGTCTGAAACCTCCTAACAGGACACACGAGCAGACCCTGTCACTTTGGCTCTCAGCCTTTTCCTTTGCCTGGAAAGAGGGAACATGCCTGGAACCTCCTACGGTGCTTTTCTCGGCCCTAGCAGACTGCAGTTCAAAACATGCTAAACGTCCAGCAATAACTCCCAAAGTAAAGAAGCTAGGCCTGAAAGGCATAGCTTGTCTGAAACCTCCTAACAGGACACACGAGCAGACCCTGTCACTTTGGCTCTCAGCCTTTTCCTTTGCCTGGAAAGAGGGAACATGCCTGGAACCTCCTACGGTGCTTTTCTCGGCCCTAGCAGACTGCAGTTCAAAACATGCTAAACGTCCAGCAATAACTCCCAAAGTAAAGAAGCTAGGCCTGAAAGGCATAGCTTGTCTGAAACCTCCTAACAGGACACACGAGCAGACCCTGTCACTTTGGCTCTCAGCCTTTTCCTTTGCCTGGAAAGAGGGAACATGCCTGGAACCTCCTACGGTGCTTTTCTCGGCCCTAGCAGACTGCAGTTCAAAACATGCTAAACGTCCAGCAATAACTCCCAAAGTAAAGAAGCTAGGCCTGAAAGGCATAGCTTGTCTGAAACCTCCTGACAGGACACACGAGCAGACCCTGTCACTTTGGCTCTCAGCCTTTTCCTTTGCCTGGAAAGAGGGAACATGCCTGGAACCTCCTACGGTGCTTTTCTCGGCCCTAGCAGACTGCAGTTCAAAACATGCTAAACGTCCAGCAATAACTCCCAAAGTAAAGAAGCTAGGCCTGAAAGGCATAGTTTGTCTGAAACCTCCTAACAGGACACACGAGCAGACCCTGTCACTTTGGCTCTCAGCCTTTTCCTTTGCCTGGAAAGAGGGAACATGCCTGGAACCTCCTACGGTGCTTTTCTCGGCCCTAGCAGACTGCAGTTCAAAACATGCTAAACGTCCAGCAATAACTCCCAAAGTAAAGAAGCTAGGCCTGAAAGGCATAGCTTGTCTGAAACCTCCTGACAGGACACACGAGCAGACCCTGTCACTTTGGCTCTCAGCCTTTTCCTTTGCCTGGAAAGAGGGAACATGCCTGGAACCTCCTACGGTGCTTTTCTCGGCCCTAGCAGACTGCAGTTCAAAACATGCTAAACGTCCAGCAATAACTCCCAAAGTAAAGAAGCTAGGCCTGAAAGGCATAGCTTGTCTGAAACCCCCTAACAGGACACACGAGCAGACCCTGTCACTTTGGCTCTCAGCCTTTTCCTTTGCCTGGAAAGAGGGAACATGCCTGGAACATCCTACGGTGCTTTTCTCGGCCCTAGCAGACTGCAGTTCAAAACATGCTAAACGTCCAGCAATAACTCCCAAAGTAAAGAAGCTAGGCCTGAAAGGCATAGCTTGTCTGAAACCTCCTAACAGGACACACGAGCAGACCCTGTCACTTTGGCTCTCAGCCTTTTCCTTTGCCTGGAAAGAGGGAACATGCCTGGAACCTCCTACGGTGCTTTTCTCGGCCCTAGCAGACTGCAGTTCAAAACATGCTAAACGTCCAGTAATAACTCCCAAAGTAAAGAAGCTAGGCCTGAAAGGCATAGCTTGTCTGAAACCTCCTAACAGGACACACGAGCAGACCCTGTCACTTTGGCTCTCAGCCTTTTCCTTTGCCTGGAAAGAGGGAACATGCCTGGAACCTCCTACGGTGCTTTTCTCGGCCCTAGCAGACTGCAGTTCAAAACATGCTAAACGTCCAGCAATAACTCCCAAAGTAAAGAAGCTAGGCCTGAAAGGCATAGCTTGTCTGAAACCTCCTAACAGGACACACGAGCAGACCCTGTCACTTTGGCTCTCAGCCTTTTCCTTTGCCTGGAAAGAGGGAACATGCCTGGAACCTCCTACGGTGCTTTTCTTGGCCCTAGCAGACTGCAGTTCAAAACATGCTAAACGTCCAGCAATAACTCCCAAAGTAAAGAAGCTAGGCCTGAAAGGCATAGCTTGTCTGAAACCTCCTAACAGGACACACGAGCAGACCATGTCACTTTGGCTCTCAGCCTTTTCCTTTGCCTGGAAAGAGGGAACATGCCTGGAACCTCCTTCAGTGCTTTTCTCGGCCCTAGCAGACTGCAGTTCAAAACATGCTAAACGTCCAGCAATAACTCCCAAAGTAAAGAAGCTAGGCCTGAAAGGCATAGCTTGTCTGAAACCTCCTAACAGGACACACGAGCAGACCCTGTCACTTTGGCTCTCAGCCTTTTCCTTTGCCTGGAAAGAGGGAACATGCCTGGAACCTCCTACGGTGCTTTTCTCGGCCCTAGCAGACTGCAGTTCAAAACATGCTAAACGTCCAGCAATAACTCCCAAAGTAAAGAAGCTAGGCCTGAAAGGCATAGCTTGTCTGAAACCTCCTAACAGGATACACGAGCAGACCCTGTCACTTTGGCTCTCAGCCTTTTCCTTTGCCTGGAAAGAGGGAACATGCCTGGAACCTCCTACGGTGCTTTTCTCGGCCCTAGCAGACTGCAGTTCAAAACATGCTAAACGTCCAGCAATAACTCCCAAAGTAAAGAAGCTAGGCCTGAAAGGCATAGCTTGTCTGAAACCTCCTGACAGGACACACGAGCAGACCCTGTCACTTTGGCTCTCAGCCTTTTCCTTTGCCTGGAAAGAGGGAACATGCCTGGAACCTCCTACGGTGCTTTTCTCGGCCCTAGCAGACTGCAGTTCAAAACATGCTAAACGTCCAGAAATAACTCCCAAAGTAAAGAAGCTAGGCCTGAAAGGCATAGCTTGTCTGAAACCTCCTAACAGGACACACGAGCAGACCCTGTCACTTTGGCTCTCAGCCTTTTCCTTTGCCTGGAAAGAGGGAACATGCCTGGAACCTCCTACGGTGTTTTTCTTGGCCCTAGCAGACTGCAGGTCACAACATGCTAAACGTCCAGCAATAACTCCCAAAGTAAAGAAGCTAGGCCTGAAAGGCATAGCTTGTCTGAAACCTCCTAACAGGACACACGAGCAGACCCTGTCACTTTGGCTCTCAGCCTTTTCCTTTGCCTGGAAAGAGGGAACATGCCTGGAACCTCCTACGGTGCTTTTCTCGGCCCTAGCAGACTGCAGTTCAAAACATGCTAAACGTCCAGCAATAACTCCCAAAGTAAAGAAGCTAGGCCTGAAAGGCATAGCTTGTCTGAAACCTCCTGACAGGACACACGAGCAGACCCTGTCACTTTGGCTCTCAGCCTTTTCCTTTGCCTGGAAAGAGGGAACATGCCTGGAACCTCCTACGGTGCTTTTCTCGGCCCTAGCAGACTGCAGTTCAAAACATGCTAAACGTCCAGAAATAACTCCCAAAGTAAAGAAGCTAGGCCTGAAAGGCATAGCTTGTCTGAAACCTCCTAACAGGACACACGAGCAGACCCTGTCACTTTGGCTCTCAGCCTTTTCCTTTGCCTGGAAATAGGGAACATGCCTGGAACCTCCTACGGTGCTTTTCTTGGCCCTAGCAGACTGCAGGTCACAACATGCTAAACGTCCAGCAATAACTCCCAAAGTAAAGAAGCTAGGCCTGAAAGGCATAGCTCGTCTGAAACCTCCTAACAGGACACACGAGCAGACCCTGTCACTTTGGCTCTCAGCCTTTTCCTTTGCCTGGAAAGAGGGAACATGCCTGGAACCTCCTACGGTGCTTTTCTCGGCCCTAGCAGACTGCAGTTCAAAACATGCTAAACGTCCAGCAATAACTCCCAAAGTAAAGAAGCTAGGCCTGAAAGGCATAGCTTGTCTGAAACCTCCTAACAGGACACACGAGCAGACCCTGTCACTTTGGCTCTCAGCCTTTTCCTTTGCCTGGAAAGAGGGAACATGCCTGGAACCTCCTACGGTGCTTTTCTCGGCCCTAGCAGACTGCAGTTCAAAACATGCTAAACGTCCAGCAATAACTCCCAAAGTAAAGAAGCTAGGCCTGAAAGGCATAGCTTGTCTGAAACCTCCTAACAGGACACACGAGCAGACCATGTCACTTTGGCTCTCAGCCTTTCCCTTGCCTGGAAAGAGGGAACATGCCTGGAACCTCCTACGGTGCTTTTCTCGGCCCTAGCAGACTGCAGTTCAAAACATGCTAAACGTCCAGCAATAACTCCCAAAGTAAAGAAGCTAGGCCTGAAAGGCATAGCTTGTCTGAAACCTCCTAACAGGACACACGAGCAGACCCTGTCACTTTGGCTCTCAGCCTTTTCCTTTGCCTGGAAAGAGGGAACATGCCTGGAACCTCCTACGGTGCTTTTCTCGGCCCTAGCAGACTGCAGTTCAAAACATGCTAAACGTCCAGCAATAACTCCCAAAGTAAAGAAGCTAGGCCTGAAAGGCATAGCTTGTCTGAAACCTCCTAACAGGACACACGAGCAGACCCTGTCACTTTGGCTCTCAGCCTTTTCCTTTGCCTGGAAAGAGGGAACATGCCTGGAACCTCCTACGGTGCTTTTCTCGGCCCTAGCAGACTGCAGTTCAAAACATGCTAAACGTCCAGCAATAACTCCCAAAGTAAAGAAGCTAGGCCTGAAAGGCATAGCTTGTCTGAAACCTCCTAACAGGACACACGAGCAGACCCTGTCACTTTGGCTCTCAGCCTTTTCCTTTGCCTGGAAAGAGGGAACATGCCTGGAACCTCCTACGGTGCTTTTCTTGGCCCTAGCAGACTGCAGTTCAAAACATGCTAAACGTCCAGCAATAACTCCCAAAGTAAAGAAGCTAGGCCTGAAAGGCATAGCTTGTCTGAAACCTCCTAACAGGACACACGAGCAGACCATGTCACTTTGGCTCTCAGCCTTTCCCTTGCCTGGAAAGAGGGAACATGCCTGGAACCTCCTACGGTGCTTTTCTCGGCCCTAGCAGACTGCAGTTCAAAACATGCTAAACGTCCAGCAATAACTCCCAAAGTAAAGAAGCTAGGCCTGAAAGGCATAGCTTGTCTGAAACCTCCTAACAGGACACACGAGCAGACCCTGTCACTTTGGCTCTCAGCCTTTTCCTTTGCCTGGAAAGAGGGAACATGCCTGGAACCTCCTACGGTGCTTTTCTCGGCCCTAGCAGACTGCAGTTCAAAACATGCTAAACGTCCAGCAATAACTCCCAAAGTAAAGAAGCTAGGCCTGAAAGGCATAGCTTGTCTGAAACCTCCTGACAGGACACACGAGCAGACCCTGTCACTTTGGCTCTCAGCCTTTTCCTTTGCCTGGAAAGAGGGAACATGCCTGGAACCTCCTACGGTGCTTTTCTCGGCCCTAGCAGACTGCAGTTCAAAACATGCTAAACGTCCAGAAATAACTCCCAAAGTAAAGAAGCTAGGCCTGAAAGGCATAGCTTGTCTGAAACCTCCTAACAGGACACACGAGCAGACCCTGTCACTTTGGCTCTCAGCCTTTTCCTTTGCCTGGAAAGAGGGAACATGCCTGGAACCTCCTACGGTGCTTTTCTTGGCCCTAGCAGACTGCAGGTCACAACATGCTAAACGTCCAGCAATAACTCCCAAAGTAAAGAAGCTAGGCCTGAAAGGCATAGCTCGTCTGAAACCTCCTAACAGGACACACGAGCAGACCCTGTCACTTTGGCTCTCAGCCTTTTCCTTTGCCTGGAAAGAGGGAACATGCCTGGAACCTCCTACGGTGCTTTTCTCGGCCCTAGCAGACTGCAGTTCAAAACATGCTAAACGTCCAGCAATAACTCCCAAAGTAAAGAAGCTAGGCCTGAAAGGCATAGCTTGTCTGAAACCTCCTAACAGGACACACGAGCAGACCCTGTCACTTTGGCTCTCAGCCTTTTCCTTTGCCTGGAAAGAGGGAACATGCCTGGAACCTCCTACGGTGCTTTTCTCGGCCCTAGCAGACTGCAGTTCAAAACATGCTAAACGTCCAGCAATAACTCCCAAAGTAAAGAAGCTAGGCCTGAAAGGCATAGCTTGTCTGAAACCTCCTAACAGGACACACGAGCAGACCCTGTCACTTTGGCTCTCAGCCTTTTCCTTTGCCTGGAAAGAGGGAACATGCCTGGAACCTCCTACGGTGCTTTTCTCGGCCCTAGCAGACTGCAGTTCAAAACATGCTAAACGTCCAGCAATAACTCCCAAAGTAAAGAAGCTAGGCCTGAAAGGCATAGCTTGTCTGAAACCTCCTAACAGGACACACGAGCAGACCCTGTCACTTTGGCTCTCAGCCTTTTCCTTTGCCTGGAAAGAGGGAACATGCCTGGAACCTCCTACGGTGCTTTTCTCGGCCCTAGCAGACTGCAGTTCAAAACATGCTAAACGTCCAGCAATAACTCCCAAAGTAAAGAAGCTAGGCCTGAAAGGCATAGCTTGTCTGAAACCTCCTAACAGGACACACGAGCAGACCCTGTCACTTTGGCTCTCAGCCTTTTCCTTTGCCTGGAAAGAGGGAACATGCCTGGAACCTCCTACGGTGCTTTTCTCGGCCCTAGCAGACTGCAGTTCAAAACATGCTAAACGTCCAGCAATAACTCCCAAAGTAAAGAAGCTAGGCCTGAAAGGCATAGCTTGTCTGAAACCTCCTAACAGGACACACGAGCAGACCCTGTCACTTTGGCTCTCAGCCTTTTCCTTTGCCTGGAAAGAGGGAACATGCCTGGAACCTCCTACGGTGCTTTTCTCGGCCCTAGCAGACTGCAGTTCAAAACATGCTAAACGTCCAGCAATAACTCCCAAAGTAAAGAAGCTAGGCCTGAAAGGCATAGCTTGTCTGAAACCTCCTAACAGGACACACGAGCAGACCCTGTCACTTTGGCTCTCAGCCTTTTCCTTTGCCTGGAAAGAGGGAACATGCCTGGAACCTCCTACGGTGCTTTTCTCGGCCCTAGCAGACTGCAGTTCAAAACATGCTAAACGTCCAGCAATAACTCCCAAAGTAAAGAAGCTAGGCCTGAAAGGCATAGCTTGTCTGAAACCTCCTAACAGGACACACGAGCAGACCCTGTCACTTTGGCTCTCAGCCTTTTCCTTTGCCTGGAAAGAGGGAACATGCCTGGAACCTCCTACGGTGCTTTTCTCGGCCCTAGCAGACTGCAGTTCAAAACATGCTAAACGTCCAGCAATAACTCCCAAAGTAAAGAAGCTAGGCCTGAAAGGCATAGCTTGTCTGAAACCTCCTGACAGGACACACGAGCAGACCCTGTCACTTTGGCTCTCAGCCTTTTCCTTTGCCTGGAAAGAGGGAACATGCCTGGAACCTCCTACGGTGCTTTTCTCGGCCCTAGCAGACTGCAGTTCAAAACATGCTAAACGTCCAGCAATAACTCCCAAAGTAAAGAAGCTAGGCCTGAAAGGCATAGTTTGTCTGAAACCTCCTAACAGGACACACGAGCAGACCCTGTCACTTTGGCTCTCAGCCTTTTCCTTTGCCTGGAAAGAGGGAACATGCCTGGAACCTCCTACGGTGCTTTTCTCGGCCCTAGCAGACTGCAGTTCAAAACATGCTAAACGTCCAGCAATAACTCCCAAAGTAAAGAAGCTAGGCCTGAAAGGCATAGCTTGTCTGAAACCTCCTGACAGGACACACGAGCAGACCCTGTCACTTTGGCTCTCAGCCTTTTCCTTTGCCTGGAAAGAGGGAACATGCCTGGAACCTCCTACGGTGCTTTTCTCGGCCCTAGCAGACTGCAGTTCAAAACATGCTAAACGTCCAGCAATAACTCCCAAAGTAAAGAAGCTAGGCCTGAAAGGCATAGCTTGTCTGAAACCCCCTAACAGGACACACGAGCAGACCCTGTCACTTTGGCTCTCAGCCTTTTCCTTTGCCTGGAAAGAGGGAACATGCCTGGAACATCCTACGGTGCTTTTCTCGGCCCTAGCAGACTGCAGTTCAAAACATGCTAAACGTCCAGCAATAACTCCCAAAGTAAAGAAGCTAGGCCTGAAAGGCATAGCTTGTCTGAAACCTCCTAACAGGACACACGAGCAGACCCTGTCACTTTGGCTCTCAGCCTTTTCCTTTGCCTGGAAAGAGGGAACATGCCTGGAACCTCCTACGGTGCTTTTCTCGGCCCTAGCAGACTGCAGTTCAAAACATGCTAAACGTCCAGCAATAACTCCCAAAGTAAAGAAGCTAGGCCTGAAAGGCATAGCTTGTCTGAAACCTCCTAACAGGACACACGAGCAGACCCTGTCACTTTGGCTCTCAGCCTTTTCCTTTGCCTGGAAAGAGGGAACATGCCTGGAACCTCCTACGGTGCTTTTCTCGGCCCTAGCAGACTGCAGTTCAAAACATGCTAAACGTCCAGCAATAACTCCCAAAGTAAAGAAGCTAGGCCTGAAAGGCATAGCTTGTCTGAAACCTCCTAACAGGACACACGAGCAGACCCTGTCACTTTGGCTCTCAGCCTTTTCCTTTGCCTGGAAAGAGGGAACATGCCTGGAACCTCCTACGGTGCTTTTCTTGGCCCTAGCAGACTGCAGTTCAAAACATGCTAAACGTCCAGCAATAACTCCCAAAGTAAAGAAGCTAGGCCTGAAAGGCATAGCTTGTCTGAAACCTCCTAACAGGACACACGAGCAGACCATGTCACTTTGGCTCTCAGCCTTTTCCTTTGCCTGGAAAGAGGGAACATGCCTGGAACCTCCTTCAGTGCTTTTCTCGGCCCTAGCAGACTGCAGTTCAAAACATGCTAAACGTCCAGCAATAACTCCCAAAGTAAAGAAGCTAGGCCTGAAAGGCATAGCTTGTCTGAAACCTCCTAACAGGACACACGAGCAGACCCTGTCACTTTGGCTCTCAGCCTTTTCCTTTGCCTGGAAAGAGGGAACATGCCTGGAACCTCCTACGGTGCTTTTCTCGGCCCTAGCAGACTGCAGTTCAAAACATGCTAAACGTCCAGCAATAACTCCCAAAGTAAAGAAGCTAGGCCTGAAAGGCATAGCTTGTCTGAAACCTCCTAACAGGATACACGAGCAGACCCTGTCACTTTGGCTCTCAGCCTTTTCCTTTGCCTGGAAAGAGGGAACATGCCTGGAACCTCCTACGGTGCTTTTCTCGGCCCTAGCAGACTGCAGTTCAAAACATGCTAAACGTCCAGCAATAACTCCCAAAGTAAAGAAGCTAGGCCTGAAAGGCATAGCTTGTCTGAAACCTCCTGACAGGACACACGAGCAGACCCTGTCACTTTGGCTCTCAGCCTTTTCCTTTGC
The DNA here is from genome assembly GCA_022605955.1 of Rallus limicola. NCBI lineage: Eukaryota > Metazoa > Chordata > Aves > Gruiformes > Rallidae > Rallus > Rallus limicola. The sequence continues at coordinate 14,709 of JAKCOZ010000939.1, forward strand.
CTGGAAAGAGGGAACATGCCTGGAACCTCCTACGGTGCTTTTCTCGGCCCTAGCAGACTGCAGTTCAAAACATGCTAAACGTCCAGAAATAACTCCCAAAGTAAAGAAGCTAGGCCTGAAAGGCATAGCTTGTCTGAAACCTCCTAACAGGACACACGAGCAGACCCTGTCACTTTGGCTCTCAGCCTTTTCCTTTGCCTGGAAAGAGGGAACATGCCTGGAACCTCCTACGGTGCTTTTCTCGGCCCTAGCAGACTGCAGTTCAAAACATGCTAAACGTCCAGCAATAACTCCCAAAGTAAAGAAGCTAGGCCTGAAAGGCATAGCTTGTCTGAAACCTCCTAACAGGACACACGAGCAGACCCTGTCACTTTGGCTCTCAGCCTTTTCCTTTGCCTGGAAAGAGGGAACATGCCTGGAACCTCCTACGGTGCTTTTCTCGGCCCTAGCAGACTGCAGTTCAAAACATGCTAAACGTCCAGCAATAACTCCCAAAGTAAAGAAGCTAGGCCTGAAAGGCATAGCTTGTCTGAAACCTCCTAACAGGACACACGAGCAGACCCTGTCACTTTGGCTCTCAGCCTTTTCCTTTGCCTGGAAAGAGGGAACATGCCTGGAACCTCCTACGGTGCTTTTCTCGGCCCTAGCAGACTGCAGTTCAAAACATGCTAAACGTCCAGCAATAACTCCCAAAGTAAAGAAGCTAGGCCTGAAAGGCATAGCTTGTCTGAAACCTCCTAACAGGACACACGAGCAGACCCTGTCACTTTGGCTCTCAGCCTTTTCCTTTGCCTGGAAAGAGGGAACATGCCTGGAACCTCCTACGGTGCTTTTCTCGGCCCTAGCAGACTGCAGGTCACAACATGCTAAACGTCCATCAATAACTCCCAAAGTAAAGAAGCTAGGCCTGAAAGGCATAGCTTGTCTGAAACCTCCTAACAGGACACACGAGCAGATCCTGTCACTTTGGCTCTCAGCCTTTTCCTTTGCCTGGAAAGAGGGAACATGCCTGGAACCTCCTACGGTGCTTTTCTCGGCCCTAGCAGACTGCAGTTCAAAACATGCTAAACGTCCAGCAATAACTCCCAAAGTAAAGAAGCTAGGCCTGAAAGGCATAGCTTGTCTGAAACCTCCTAACAGGACACACGAGCAGACCCTGTCACTTTGGCTCTCAGCCTTTTCCTTTGCCTGGAAAGAGGGAACATGCCTGGAACCTCCTACGGTGCTTTTCTCGGCCCTAGCAGACTGCAGTTCAAAACATGCTAAACGTCCAGCAATAACTCCCAAAGTAAAGAAGCTAGGCCTGAAAGGCATAGCTTGTCTGAAACCTCCTAACAGGACACACGAGCAGACCCTGTCACTTTGGCTCTCAGCCTTTTCCTTTGCCTGGAAAGAGGGAACATGCCTGGAACCTCCTACGGTGCTTTTCTCGGCCCTAGCAGACTGCAGGTCACAACATGCTAAACGTCCATCAATAACTCCTAAAGTAAAGAAGCTAGGCCTGAAAGGCATAGCTTGTCTGAAACCTCCTAACAGGACACACGAGCAGACCCTGTCACTTTGGCTCTCAGCCTTTTCCTTTGCCTGGAAAGAGGGAACATGCCTGGAACCTCCTACGGTGCTTTTCTCGGCCCTAGCAGACTGCAGTTCAAAACATGCTAAACGTCCAGCAATAACTCCCAAAGTAAAGAAGCTAGGCCTGAAAGGCATAGCTTGTCTGAAACCTCCTAACAGGACACACGAGCAGACCCTGTCACTTTGGCTCTCAGCCTTTTCCTTTGCCTGGAAAGAGGGAACATGCCTGGAACCTCCTACGGTGCTTTTCTCGGCCCTAGCAGACTGCAGTTCAAAACATGCTAAACGTCCAGCAATAACTCCCAAAGTAAAGAAGCTAGGCCTGAAAGGCATAGCTTGTCTGAAACCTCCTAACAGGACACACGAGCAGACCCTGTCACTTTGGCTCTCAGCCTTTTCCTTTGCCTGGAAAGAGGGAACATGCCTGGAACCTCCTACGGTGCTTTTCTCGGCCCTAGCAGACTGCAGTTCAAAACATGCTAAACGTCCAGCAATAACTCCCAAAGTAAAGAAGCTAGGCCTGAAAGGCATAGCTTGTCTGAAACCTCCTAACAGGACACACGAGCAGACCCTGTCACTTTGGCTCTCAGCCTTTTCCTTTGCCTGGAAAGAGGGAACATGCCTGGAACCTCCTACGGTGCTTTTCTCGGCCCTAGCAGACTGCAGTTCAAAACATGCTAAACGTCCAGCAATAACTTCCAAAGTAAAGAAGCTAGGCCTGAAAGGCATAGCTTGTCTGAAACCTCCTAACAGGACACACGAGCAGACCCTGTCACTTTGGCTCTCAGCCTTTTCCTTTGCCTGGAAAGAGGGAACATGCCTGGAACCTCCTACGGTGCTTTTCTCGGCCCTAGCAGACTGCAGTTCAAAACATGCTAAACGTCCAGCAATAACTCCCAAAGTAAAGAAGCTAGGCCTGAACGGCATAGCTTGTCTGAAACCTCCTAACAGGACACACGAGCAGACCCTGTCACTTTGGCTCTCAGCCTTTTCCTTTGCCTGGAAAGAGGGAACATGCCTGGAACCTCCTACGGTGCTTTTCTCGGCCCTAGCAGACTGCAGTTCAAAACATGCTAAACGTCCAGCAATAACTCCCAAAGTAAAGAAGCTAGGCCTGAAAGGCATAGCTTGTCTGAAACCTCCTAACAGGACACACGAGCAGACCCTGTCACTTTGGCTCTCAGCCTTTTCCTTTGCCTGGAAAGAGGGAACATGCCTGGAACCTCCTACGGTGCTTTTCTCGGCCCTAGCAGACTGCAGTTCAAAACATGCTAAACGTCCAGCAATAACTCCCAAAGTAAAGAAGCTACGCCTGAAAGGCATAGCTTGTCTGAAACCTCCTAACAGGACACACGAGCAGACCCTGTCACTTTGGCTCTCAGCCTTTTCCTTTGCCTGGAAAGAGGGAACATGCCTGGAACCTCCTACGGTGCTTTTCTCGGCCCTAGCAGACTGCAGTTCAAAACATGCTAAACGTCCAGCAATAACTCCCAAAGTAAAGAAGCTAGGCCTGAAAGGCATAGCTTGTCTGAAACCCCCTAACAGGACACACGAGCAGACCCTGTCACTTTGGCTCTCAGCCTTTTCCTTTGCCTGGAAAGAGGGAACATGCCTGGAACCTCCTACGGTGCTTTTCTCGGCCCTAGCAGACTGCAGTTCAAAACATGCTAAACGTCCAGCAATAACTCCCAAAGTAAAGAAGCTAGGCCTGAAAGGCATAGCTTGTCTGAAACCTCCTAACAGGACACACGAGCAGACCCTGTCACTTTGGCTCTCAGCCTTTTCCTTTGCCTTGAAAGAGGGAACATGCCTGGAACCTCCTACGGTGCTTTTCTCGGCCCTAGCAGACTGCAGTTCAAAACATGCTAAACGTCCAGCAATAACTCCCAAAGTAAAGAAGCTAGGCCTGAAAGGCATAGCTTGTCTGAAACCTCCTAACAGGACACACGAGCAGACCCTGTCACTTTGGCTCTCAGCCTTTTCCTTTGCCTGGAAAGAGGGAACATGCCTGGAACCTCCTACGGTGCTTTTCTCGGCCCTAGCAGACTGCAGTTCAAAACATGCTAAACGTCCAGCAATAACTCCCAAAGTAAAGAAGCTAGGCCTGAAAGGCATAGCTCGTCTGAAACCTCCTAACAGGACACACGAGCAGACCCTGTCACTTTGGCTCTCAGCCTTTTCCTTTGCCTGGAAAGAGGGAACATGCCTGGAACCTCCTACGGTGCTTTTCTCGGCCCTAGCAGACTGCAGTTCAAAACATGCTAAACGTCCAGCAATAACTCCCAAAGTAAAGAAGCTAGGCCTGAAAGGCATAGCTTGTCTGAAACCTCCTGACAGGACACACGAGCAGACCCTGTCACTTTGGCTCTCAGCCTTTTCCTTTGCCTGGAAAGAGGGAACATGCCTGGAACCTCCTACGGTGCTTTTCTCGGCCCTAGCAGACTGCAGTTCAAAACATGCTAAACGTCCAGCAATAACTCCCAAAGTAAAGAAGCTAGGCCTGAAAGGCATAGCTTGTCTGAAACCTCCTGACAGGACACACGAGCAGACCCTGTCACTTTGGCTCTCAGCCTTTTCCTTTGCCTGGAAAGGGGGAACATGCCTGGAACCTCCTACGGTGCTTTTCTCGGCCCTAGCAGACTGCAGTTCAAAACATGCTAAACGTCCAGAAATAACTCCCAAAGTAAAGAAGCTAGGCCTGAAAGGCATAGCTTGTCTGAAACCTCCTAACAGGACACACGAGCAGACCCTGTCACTTTGGCTCTCAGCCTTTTCCTTTGCCTGGAAAGAGGGAACATGCCTGGAACCTCCTACGGTGCTTTTCTCGGCCCTAGCAGACTGCAGTTCAAAACATGCTAAACGTCCAGCAATAACTCCCAAAGTAAAGAAGCTAGGGCTGAAAGGCATAGCTTGTCTGAAACCTCCTAACAGGACACACGAGCAGACCCTGTCACTTTGGCTCTCAGCCTTTTCCTTTGCCTGGAAAGAGGGAACATGCCTGGAACCTCCTACGGTGCTTTTCTCGGCCCTAGCAGACTGCAGTTCAAAACATGCTAAACGTCCAGCAATAACTCCCAAAGTAAAGAAGCTAGGCCTGAAAGGCATAGCTCGTCTGAAACCTCCTAACAGGACACACGAGCAGACCCTGTCACTTTGGCTCTCAGCCTTTTCCTTTGCCTTGAAAGAGGGAACATGCCTGGAACCTCCTACGGTGCTTTTCTCGGCCCTAGCAGACTGCAGTTCAAAACATGCTAAACGTCCAGCAATAACTCCCAAAGTAAAGAAGCTAGGCCTGAAAGGCATAGCTTGTCTGAAACCTCCTAACAGGACACACGAGCAGACCCTGTCACTTTGGCTCTCAGCCTTTTCCTTTGCCTGGAAAGAGGGAACATGCCTGGAACCTCCTACGGTGCTTTTCTCGGCCCTAGCAGACTGCAGTTCAAAACATGCTAAACGTCCAGCAATAACTCCCAAAGTAAAGAAGCTAGGCCTGAAAGGCATAGCTCGTCTGAAACCTCCTAACAGGACACACGAGCAGACCCTGTCACTTTGGCTCTCAGCCTTTTCCTTTGCCTGGAAAGAGGGAACATGCCTGGAACCTCCTACGGTGCTTTTCTCGGCCCTAGCAGACTGCAGTTCAAAACATGCTAAACGTCCAGCAATAACTCCCAAAGTAAAGAAGCTAGGCCTGAAAGGCATAGCTCGTCTGAAACCTCCAAACAGGACACACGAGCAGACCCTGTCACTTTGGCTCTCAGCCTTTTCCTTTGCCTGGAAAGAGGGAACATGCCTGGAACCTCCTACGGTGCTTTTCTCGGCCCTAGCAGACTGCAGTTCAAAACATGCTAAACGTCCAGCAATAACTCCCAAAGTAAAGAAGCTAGGCCTGAAAGGCATAGCTTGTCTGAAACCTCCTGACAGGACACACGAGCAGACCCTGTCACTTTGGCTCTCAGCCTTTTCCTTTGCCTGGAAAGAGGGAACATGCCTGGAACCTCCTACGGTGCTTTTCTCGGCCCTAGCAGACTGCAGTTCAAAACATGCTAAACGTCCAGCAATAACTCCCAAAGTAAAGAAGCTAGGCCTGAAAGGCATAGCTTGTCTGAAACCTCCTGACAGGACACACGAGCAGACCCTGTCACTTTGGCTCTCAGCCTTTTCCTTTGCCTGGAAAGAGGGAACATGCCTGGAACCTCCTACGGTGCTTTTCTCGGCCCTAGCAGACTGCAGTTCAAAACATGTTAAACGTCCAGCAATAACTCCCAAAGTAAAGAAGCTAGGCCTGAAAGGCATAGCTTGTCTGAAACCTCCTAACAGGACACACGAGCAGACCCTGTCACTTTGGCTCTCAGCCTTTTCCTTTGCCTGGAAAGAGGGAACATGCCTGGAACCTCCTACGGTGCTTTTCTCGGCCCTAGCAGACTGCAGTTCAAAACATGCTAAACGTCCAGCAATAACTCCCAAAGTAAAGAAGCTAGGCCTGAAAGGCATAGCTTGTCTGAAACCTCCTAACAGGACACACGAGCAGACCCTGTCACTTTGGCTCTCAGCCTTTTCCTTTGCCTGGAAAGAGGGAACATGCCTGGAACCTCCTACGGTGCTTTTCTCGGCCCTAGCAGACTGCAGTTCAAAACATGCTAAACGTCCAGCAATAACTCCCAAAGTAAAGAAGCTAGGCCTGAAAGGCATAGCTCGTCTGAAACCTCCTAACAGGACACACGAGCAGACCCTGTCACTTTGGCTCTCAGCCTTTTCCTTTGCCTGGAAAGAGGGAACATGCCTGGAACCTCCTACGGTGCTTTTCTCGGCCCTAGCAGACTGCAGTTCAAAACATGCTAAACGTCCAGCAATAACTCCCAAAGTAAAGAAGCTAGGCCTGAAAGGCATAGCTTGTCTGAAACCTCCTAACAGGACACACGAGCAGACCCTGTCACTTTGGCTCTCAGCCTTTTCCTTTGCCTTGAAAGAGGGAACATGCCTGGAACCTCCTACGGTGCTTTTCTCGGCCCTAGCAGACTGCAGTTCAAAACATGCTAAACGTCCAGCAATAACTCCCAAAGTAAAGAAGCTAGGCCTGAAAGGCATAGCTTGTCTGAAACCTCCTAACAGGACACACGAGCAGACCCTGTCACTTTGGCTCTCAGCCTTTTCCTTTGCCTGGAAAGAGGGAACATGCCTGGAACCTCCTACGGTGCTTTTCTCGGCCCTAGCAGACTGCAGTTCAAAACATGCTAAACGTCCAGCAATAACTCCCAAAGTAAAGAAGCTAGGCCTGAAAGGCATAGCTCGTCTGAAACCTCCTAACAGGACACACGAGCAGACCCTGTCACTTTGGCTCTCAGCCTTTTCCTTTGCCTGGAAAGAGGGAACATGCCTGGAACCTCCTACGGTGCTTTTCTCGGCCCTAGCAGACTGCAGTTCAAAACATGCTAAACGTCCAGCAATAACTCCCAAAGTAAAGAAGCTAGGCCTGAAAGGCATAGCTCGTCTGAAACCTCCAAACAGGACACACGAGCAGACCCTGTCACTTTGGCTCTCAGCCTTTTCCTTTGCCTGGAAAGAGGGAACATGCCTGGAACCTCCTACGGTGCTTTTCTCGGCCCTAGCAGACTGCAGTTCAAAACATGCTAAACGTCCAGCAATAACTCCCAAAGTAAAGAAGCTAGGCCTGAAAGGCATAGCTTGTCTGAAACCTCCTGACAGGACACACGAGCAGACCCTGTCACTTTGGCTCTCAGCCTTTTCCTTTGCCTGGAAAGAGGGAACATGCCTGGAACCTCCTACGGTGCTTTTCTCGGCCCTAGCAGACTGCAGTTCAAAACATGCTAAACGTCCAGCAATAACTCCCAAAGTAAAGAAGCTAGGCCTGAAAGGCATAGCTTGTCTGAAACCTCCTGACAGGACACACGAGCAGACCCTGTCACTTTGGCTCTCAGCCTTTTCCTTTGCCTGGAAAGAGGGAACATGCCTGGAACCTCCTACGGTGCTTTTCTCGGCCCTAGCAGACTGCAGTTCAAAACATGTTAAACGTCCAGCAATAACTCCCAAAGTAAAGAAGCTAGGCCTGAAAGGCATAGCTTGTCTGAAACCTCCTAACAGGACACACGAGCAGACCCTGTCACTTTGGCTCTCAGCCTTTTCCTTTGCCTGGAAAGAGGGAACATGCCTGGAACCTCCTACGGTGCTTTTCTCGGCCCTAGCAGACTGCAGTTCAAAACATGCTAAACGTCCAGCAATAACTCCCAAAGTAAAGAAGCTAGGCCTGAAAGGCATAGCTTGTCTGAAACCTCCTAACAGGACACACGAGCAGACCCTGTCACTTTGGCTCTCAGCCTTTTCCTTTGCCTGGAAAGAGGGAACATGCCTGGAACCTCCTACGGTGCTTTTCTCGGCCCTAGCAGACTGCAGTTCAAAACATGCTAAACGTCCAGCAATAACTCCCAAAGTAAAGAAGCTAGGCCTGAAAGGCATAGCTCGTCTGAAACCTCCTAACAGGACACACGAGCAGACCCTGTCACTTTGGCTCTCAGCCTTTTCCTTTGCCTGGAAAGAGGGAACATGCCTGGAACCTCCTACGGTGCTTTTCTCGGCCCTAGCAGACTGCAGTTCAAAACATGCTAAACGTCCAGCAATAACTCCCAAAGTAAAGAAGCTAGGCCTGAAAGGCATAGCTTGTCTGAAACCTCCTAACAGGACACACGAGCAGACCCTGTCACTTTGGCTCTCAGCCTTTTCCTTTGCCTGGAAAGAGGGAACATGCCTGGAACCTCCTACGGTGCTTTTCTCGGCCCTAGCAGACTGCAGTTCAAAACATGCTAAACGTCCAGCAATAACTCCCAAAGTAAAGAAGCTAGGCCTGAAAGGCATAGCTCGTCTGAAACCTCCTAACAGGACACACGAGCAGACCCTGTCACTTTGGCTCTCAGCCTTTTCCTTTGCCTGGAAAGAGGGAACATGCCTGGAACCTCCTACGGTGCTTTTCTCGGCCCTAGCAGACTGCAGTTCAAAACATGCTAAACGTCCAGCAATAACTCCCAAAGTAAAGAAGCGAGGCCTGAAAGGCATAGCTCGGCTGAAACCTCCAAACAGGACACACGAGCAGACCCTGTCACTTTGGCTCTCAGCCTTTTCCTTTGCCTGGAAAGAGGGAACATGCCTGGAACCTCCTACGGTGCTTTTCTCGGCCCTAGCAGACTGCAGTTCAAAACATGCTAAACGTCCAGCAATAACTCCCAAAGTAAAGAAGCTAGGCCTGAAAGGCATAGCTTGTCTGAAACCTCCTGACAGGACACACGAGCAGACCCTGTCACTTTGGCTCTCAGCCTTTTCCTTTGCCTGGAAAGAGGGAACATGCCTGGAACCTCCTACGGTGCTTTTCTCGGCCCTAGCAGACTGCAGTTCAAAACATGCTAAACGTCCAGCAATAACTCCCAAAGTAAAGAAGCTAGGCCTGAAAGGCATAGCTTGTCTGAAACCTCCTAACAGGACACACGAGCAGACCCTGTCACTTTGGCTCTCAGCCTTTTCCTTTGCCTGGAAAGAGGGAACATGCCTGGAACCTCCTACGGTGCTTTTCTCGGCCCTAGCAGACTGCAGTTCAAAACATGCTAAACGTCCAGCAATAACTCCCAAAGTAAAGAAGCTAGGCCTGAAAGGCATAGCTTGTCTGAAACCTCCTAACAGGACACACGAGCAGACCCTGTCACTTTGGCTCTCAGCCTTTTCCTTTGCCTGGAAAGAGGGAACATGCCTGGAACCTCCTACGGTGCTTTTCTTGGCCCTAGCAGACTGCAGGTCACAACATGCTAAACGTCCAGCAATAACTCCCAAAGTAAAGAAGCTAGGCCTGAAAGGCATAGCTTGTCTGAAACCTCCTAACAGGACACACGAGCAGACCCTGTCACTTTGGCTCTCAGCCTTTTCCTTTGCCTGGAAAGAGGGAACATGCCTGGAACCTCCTACGGTGCTTTTCTCGGCCCTAGCAGACTGCAGTTCAAAACATGCTAAACGTCCAGCAATAACTCCCAAAGTAAAGAAGCTAGGCCTGAAAGGCATAGCTTGTCTGAAACCTCCTAACAGGACACACGAGCAGACCCTGTCACTTTGGCTCTCAGCCTTTTCCTTTGCCTGGAAAGAGGGAACATGCCTGGAACCTCCTACGGTGCTTTTCTCGGCCCTAGCAGACTGCAGTTCAAAACATGCTAAACGTCCAGCAATAACTTCCAAAGTAAAGAAGCTAGGCCTGAAAGGCATAGCTTGTCTGAAACCTCCTAACAGGACACACGAGCAGACCCTGTCACTTTGGCTCTCAGCCTTTTCCTTTGCCTGGAAAGAGGGAACATGCCTGGAACCTCCTACGGTGCTTTTCTCGGCCCTAGCAGACTGCAGTTCAAAACATGCTAAACGTCCAGCAATAACTCCCAAAGTAAAGAAGCTAGGCCTGAAAGGCATAGCTTGTCTGAAACCTCCTAACAGGACACACGAGCAGACCCTGTCACTTTGGCTCTCAGCCTTTTCCTTTGCCTGGAAAGAGGGAACATGCCTGGAACCTCCTACGGTGCTTTTCTCGGCCCTAGCAGACTGCAGTTCAAAACATGCTAAACGTCCAGCAATAACTCCCAAAGTAAAGAAGCTAGGCCTGAAAGGCATAGCTTGTCTGAAACCTCCTAACAGGACACACGAGCAGACCCTGTCACTTTGGCTCTCAGCCTTTTCCTTTGCCTGGAAAGAGGGAACATGCCTGGAACCTCCTACGGTGCTTTTCTCGGCCCTAGCAGACTGCACTTCAAAACATGCTAAACGTCCAGCAATAACTCCCAAAGTAAAGAAGCTAGGCCTGAAAGGCATAGCTTGTCTGAAACCTCCTAACAGGACACACGAGCAGACCCTGTCACTTTGGCTCTCAGCCTTTTCCTTTGCCTGGAAAGAGGGAACATGCCTGGAACCTCCTACGGTGCTTTTCTCGGCCCTAGCAGACTGCAGTTCAAAACATGCTAAACGTCCAGCAATAACTCCCAAAGTAAAGAAGCTAGGCCTGAAAGGCATAGCTTGTCTGAAACCTCCTAACAGGACACACGAGCAGACCCTGTCACTTTGGCTCTCAGCCTTTTCCTTTGCCTGGAAAGAGGGAACATGCCTGGAACCTCCTACGGTGCTTTTCTCGGCCCTAGCAGACTGCAGTTCAAAACATGCTAAACGTCCAGCAATAACTCCCAAAGTAAAGAAGCTAGGCCTGAAAGGCATAGCTTGTCTGAAACCTCCTAACAGGACACACGAGCAGACCCTGTCACTTTGGCTCTCAGCCTTTTCCTTTGCCTGGAAAGAGGGAACATGCCTGGAACCTCCTACGGTGCTTTTCTCGGCCCTAGCAGACTGCAGTTCAAAACATGCTAAACGTCCAGCAATAACTCCCAAAGTAAAGAAGCTAGGCCTGAAAGGCATAGCTTGTCTGAAACCTCCTAACAGGACACACGAGCAGACCCTGTCACTTTGGCTCTCAGCCTTTTCCTTTGCCTGGAAAGAGGGAACATGCCTGGAACCTCCTACGGTGCTTTTCTCGGCCCTAGCAGACTGCAGTTCAAAACATGCTAAACGTCCAGCAATAACTCCCAAAGTAAAGAAGCTAGGCCTGAAAGGCATAGCTTGTCTGAAACCTCCTAACAGGACACACGAGCAGACCCTGTCACTTTGGCTCTCAGCCTTTTCCTTTGCCTGGAAAGAGGGAACATGCCTGGAACCTCCTACGGTGCTTTTCTCGGCCCTAGCAGACTGCAGTTCAAAACATGCTAAACGTCCAGCAATAACTCCCAAAGTAAAGAAGCTAGGCCTGAAAGGCATAGCTTGTTTGAAACCCCCTAACAGGACACACGAGCAGACCCTGTCACTTTGGCTCTCAGCCTTTTCCTTTGCCTGGAAAGAGGGAACATGCCTGGAACCTCCTACGGTGCTTTTCTCGGCCCTAGCAGACTGCAGTTCAAAACATGCTAAACGTCCAGCAATAACTCCCAAAGTAAAGAAGCTAGGCCTGAAAGGCATAGCTTGTCTGAAACCTCCTGACAGGACACACGAGCAGACCCTGTCACTTTGGCTCTCAGCCTTTTCCTTTGCCTGGAAAGAGGGAACATGCCTGGAACCTCCTACGGTGCTTTTCTCGGCCCTAGCAGACTGCAGTTCAAAACATGCTAAACGTCCAGCAATAACTCCCAAAGTAAAGAAGCTAGGCCTGAAAGGCATAGCTTGTCTGAAACCTCCTAACAGGACACACGAGCAGACCCTGTCACTTTGGCTCTCAGCCTTTTCCTTTGCCTGGAAAGAGGGAACATGCCTGGAACCTCCTACGGTGCTTTTCTCGGCCCTAGCAGACTGCAGTTCAAAACATGCTAAACGTCCAGCAATAACTCCCAAAGTAAAGAAGCTAGGCCTGAAAGGCATAGCTTGTCTGAAACCTCCTAACAGGACACACGAGCAGACCCTGTCACTTTGGCTCTCAGCCTTTTCCTTTGCCTGGAAAGAGGGAACATGCCTGGAACCTCCTACGGTGCTTTTCTCGGCCCTAGCAGACTGCACTTCAAAACATGCTAAACGTCCAGCAATAACTCCCAAAGTAAAGAAGCTAGGCCTGAAAGGCATAGCTTGTCTGAAACCTCCTAACAGGACACACGAGCAGACCCTGTCACTTTGGCTCTCAGCCTTTTCCTTTGCCTGGAAAGAGGGAACATGCCTGGAACCTCCTACGGTGCTTTTCTCGGCCCTAGCAGACTGCAGTTCAAAACATGCTAAACGTCCAGCAATAACTCCCAAAGTAAAGAAGCTAGGCCTGAAAGGCATAGCTTGTCTGAAACCTCCTAACAGGACACACGAGCAGACCCTGTCACTTTGGCTCTCAGCCTTTTCCTTTGCCTGGAAAGAGGGAACATGCCTGGAACCTCCTACGGTGCTTTTCTCGGCCCTAGCAGACTGCAGTTCAAAACATGCTAAACGTCCAGCAATAACTCCCAAAGTAAAGAAGCTAGGCCTGAAAGGCATAGCTTGTCTGAAACCTCCTAACAGGACACACGAGCAGACCCTGTCACTTTGGCTCTCAGCCTTTTCCTTTGCCTGGAAAGAGGGAACATGCCTGGAACCTCCTACGGTGCTTTTCTCGGCCCTAGCAGACTGCAGTTCAAAACATGCTAAACGTCCAGCAATAACTCCCAAAGTAAAGAAGCTAGGCCTGAAAGGCATAGCTTGTCTGAAACCTCCTAACAGGACACACGAGCAGACCCTGTCACTTTGGCTCTCAGCCTTTTCCTTTGCCTGGAAAGAGGGAACATGCCTGGAACCTCCTACGGTGCTTTTCTCGGCCCTAGCAGACTGCAGTTCAAAACATGCTAAACGTCCAGCAATAACTCCCAAAGTAAAGAAGCTAGGCCTGAAAGGCATAGCTTGTCTGAAACCTCCTAACAGGACACACGAGCAGACCCTGTCACTTTGGCTCTCAGCCTTTTCCTTTGCCTGGAAAGAGGGAACATGCCTGGAACCTCCTACGGTGCTTTTCTCGGCCCTAGCAGACTGCAGTTCAAAACATGCTAAACGTCCAGCAATAACTCCCAAAGTAAAGAAGCTAGGCCTGAAAGGCATAGCTTGTTTGAAACCCCCTAACAGGACACACGAGCAGACCCTGTCACTTTGGCTCTCAGCCTTTTCCTTTGCCTGGAAAGAGGGAACATGCCTGGAACCTCCTACGGTGCTTTTCTCGGCCCTAGCAGACTGCAGTTCAAAACATGCTAAACGTCCAGCAATAACTCCCAAAGTAAAGAAGCTAGGCCTGAAAGGCATAGCTTGTCTGAAACCTCCTGACAGGACACACGAGCAGACCCTGTCACTTTGGCTCTCAGCCTTTTCATTTGCCTGGAAAGAGGGAACATGCCTGGAACCTCCTACGGTGCTTTTCTCGGCCCTATCAGACTGCAGTTCAAAACATGCTAAACGTCCAGCAATAACTCCCAAAGTAAAGAAGCTAGGCCTGAAAGGCATAGCTTGTCTGAAACCTCCTAACAGGACACACGAGCAGACCCTGTCACTTTGGCTCTCAGCCTTTTCCTTTGCCTGGAAAGAGGGAACATGCCTGGAACCTCCTACGGTGCTTTTCTCGGCCCTAGCAGACTGCAGTTCAAAACATGCTAAACGTCCAGCAATAACTCCCAAAGTAAAGAAGCTAGGCCTGAAAGGCATAGCTTGTCTGAAACCTCCTAACAGGACACACGAGCAGACCCTGTCACTTTGGCTCTCAGCCTTTTCCTTTGCCTGGAAAGAGGGAACATGCCTGGAACCTCCTACGGTGCTTTTCTCGGCCCTAGCAGACTGCAGTTCAAAACATGCTAAACGTCCAGCAATAACTCCCAAAGTAAAGAAGCTAGGCCTGAAAGGCATAGCTTGTCTGAAACCTCCTAACAGGACACACGAGCAGACCCTGTCACTTTGGCTCTCAGCCTTTTCCTTTGCCTGGAAAGAGGGAACATGCCTGGAACCTCCTACGGTGCTTTTCTCGGTCCTAGCAGACTGCAGTTCAAAACATGCTAAACGTCCAGCAATAACTCCCAAAGTAAAGAAGCTAGGCCTGAAAGGCATAGCTTGTCTGAAACCCCCTAACAGGACACACGAGCAGACCCTGTCACTTTGGCTCTCAGCCTTTTCCTTTGCCTGGAAAGAGGGAACATGCCTGGAACCTCCTACGGTGCTTTTCTCGGCCCTAGCAGACTGCAGTTCAAAACATGCTAAACGTCCAGCAATAACTCCCAAAGTAAAGAAGCTAGGCCTGAAAGGCATAGCTTGTCTGAAACCTCCTAACAGGACACACGAGCAGACCCTGTCACTTTGGCTCTCAGCCTTTTCCTTTGCCTCGAAAGAGGGAACATGCCTGGAACCTCCTACGGTGCTTTTCTCGGCCCTAGCAGACTGCAGTTCAAAACATGCTAAACGTCCAGAAATAACTCCCAAAGTAAAGAAGCTAGGCCTGAAAGGCATAGCTTGTCTGAAACCTCCTGACAGGACACACGAGCAGACCCTGTCACTTTGGCTCTCAGCCTTTTCCTTTGCCTGGAAAGAGGGAACATGCCTGGAACCTCCTACGGTGCTTTTCTCGGCCCTAGCAGACTGCAGTTCAAAACATGCTAAACGTCCAGCAATAACTCCCAAAGTAAAGAAGCTAGGCCTGAAAGGCATAGCTCGTCTGAAACCTCCTAACAGGACACACGAGCAGACCCTGTCACTTTGGCTCTCAGCCTTTTCCTTTGCCTGGAAAGAGGGAACATGCCTGGAACCTCCTACGGTGCTTTTCTCGGCCCTAGCAGACTGCAGTTCAAAACATGCTAAACGTCCAGCAATAACTCCCAAAGTAAAGAAGCTAGGCCTGAAAGGCATAGCTCGTCTGAAACCTCCTAACAGGACACACGAGCAGACCCTGTCACTTTGGCTCTCAGCCTTTTCCTTTGCCTGGAAAGAGGGAACATGCCTGGAACCTCCTACGGTGCTTTTCTCAGCCCTAGCAGACTGCAGTTCAAAACATGCTAAACGTCCAGCAATAACTCCCAAAGTAAAGAAGCTAGGCCTGAAAGGCATAGCTTGTCTGAAACCTCCTGACAGGACACACGAGCAGACCCTGTCACTTTGGCTCTCAGCCTTTTCCTTTGCCTGGAAAGAGGGAACATGCCTGGAACCTCCTACGGTGCTTTTCTCGGCCCTAGCAGACTGCAGTTCAAAACATGCTAAACGTCCAGCAATAACTCCCAAAGTAAAGAAGCTAGGCCTGAAAGGCATAGCTTGTCTGAAACCTCCTAACAGGACACACGAGCAGACCCTGTCACTTTGGCTCTCAGCCTTTTCCTTTGCCTGGAAAGAGGGAACATGCCTGGAACCTCCTACGGTGCTTTTCTCGGCCCTAGCAGACTGCAGTTCAAAACATGCTAAACGTCCAGCAATAACTCCCAAAGGAAAGAAGCTAGGCCTGAAAGGCATAGCTCGTCTGAAACCTCCTAACAGGACACACGAGCAGACCCTGTCACTTTGGCTCTCAGCCTTTTCCTTTGCCTGGAAAGAGGGAACATGCCTGGAACCTCCTACGGTGCTTTTCTCGGCCCTAGCAGACTGCAGTTCAAAACATGCTAAACGTCCAGCAATAACTCCCAAAGTAAAGAAGCTAGGCCTGAAAGGCATAGCTTGTCTGAAACCTCCTGACAGGACACACGAGCAGACCCTGTCACTTTGGCTCTCAGCCTTTTCCTTTGCCTGGAAAGAGGGAACATGCCTGGAACCTCCTACGGTGCTTTTCTCGGCCCTAGCAGACTGCAGTTCAAAACATGCTAAACGTCCAGCAATAACTCCCAAAGTAAAGAAGCTAGGCCTGAAAGGCATAGCTTGTCTGAAACCTCCTGACAGGACACACGAGCAGACCCTGTCACTTTGGCTCTCAGCCTTTTCCTTTGCCTGGAAAGAGGGAACATGCCTGGAACCTCCTACGGTGCTTTTCTCGGCCCTAGCAGACTGCAGTTCAAAACATGCTAAACGTCCAGCAATAACTCCCAAAGTAAAGAAGCTAGGCCTGAAAGGCATAGCTTGTCTGAAACCTCCTAACAGGACACCCGAGCAGACCCTGTCACTTTGGCTCTCAGCCTTTTCCTTTGCCTGGAAAGAGGGAACATGCCTGGAACCTCCTACGGTGCTTTTCTCGGCCCTAGCAGACTGCAGTTCAAAACATGCTAAACGTCCAGCAATAACTCCCAAAGTAAAGAAGCTAGGCCTGAAAGGCATAGCTCGTCTGAAACCTCCTAACAGGACACACGAGCCGACCCTGTCACTTTGGCTCTCAGCCTTTTCCTTTGCCTGGAAAGAGGGAACATGCCTGGAACCTCCTACGGTGCTTTTCTCGGCCCTAGCAGACTGCAGTTCAAAACATGCTAAACGTCCAGCAATAACTCCCAAAGTAAAGAAGCTAGGCCTGAAAGGCATAGCTTGTCTGAAACCTCCTAACAGGACACACGAGCAGACCCTGTCACTTTGGCTCTCAGCCTTTTCCTTTGCCTGGAAAGAGGGAACATGCCTGGAACCTCCTACGGTGCTTTTTTCGGCCCTAGCAGACTGCAGTTCAAAACATGCTAAACGTCCAGCAATAACTCCCAAACTAAAGAAGCTAGGCCTGAAAGGCATAGCTCGTCTGAAACCTCCTAACAGGACACACGAGCAGACCCTGTCACTTTGGCTCTCAGCCTTTTCCTTTGCCTGGAAAGAGGGAACATGCCTGGAACCTCCTACGGTGCTTTTCTCGGCCCTAGCAGACTGCAGTTCAAAACATGCTAAACGTCCAGCAATAACTCCCAAAGTAAAGAAGCTAGGCCTGAAAGGCATAGCTCGTCTGAAACCTCCAAACAGGACACACGAGCAGACCCTGTCACTTTGGCTCTCAGCCTTTTCCTTTGCCTGGAAAGAGGGAACATGCCTGGAACCTCCTACGGTGCTTTTCTCGGCCCTAGCAGACTGCAGTTCAAAACATGCTAAACGTCCAGCAATAACTCCCAAAGTAAAGAAGCTAGGCCTGAAAGGCATAGCTCGTCTGAAACCTCCTAACAGGACACACGAGCAGACCCTGTCACTTTGGCTCTCAGCCTTTTCCTTTGCCTGGAAAGAGGGAACATGCCTGGAACCTCCTACGGTGCTTTTCTCGGCCCTAGCAGACTGCAGTTCAAAACATGCTAAACGTCCAGCAATAACTCCCAAAGTAAAGAAGCTAGGCCTGAAAGGCATAGCTTGTCTGAAACCTCCTAACAGGACACACGAGCAGACCCTGTCACTTTGGCTCTCAGCCTTTTCCTTTGCCTGGAAAGAGGGAACATGCCTGGAACCTCCTACGGTGCTTTTCTCGGCCCTAGCAGACTGCAGTTCAAAACATGCTAAACGTCCAGCAATAACTCCCAAACTAAAGAAGCTAGGCCTGAAAGGCATAGCTCGTCTGAAACCTCCTAACAGGACACACGAGCAGACCCTGTCACTTTGGCTCTCAGCCTTTTCCTTTGCCTGGAAAGAGGGAACATGCCTGGAACCTCCTACGGTGCTTTTCTCGGCCCTAGCAGACTGCAGTTCAAAACATGCTAAACGTCCAGCAATAACTCCCAAAGTAAAGAAGCTAGGCCTGAAAGGCATAGCTCGTCTGAAACCTCCAAACAGGACACACGAGCAGACCCTGTCACTTTGGCTCTCAGCCTTTTCCTTTGCCTGGAAAGAGGGAACATGCCTGGAACCTCCTACGGTGCTTTTCTCGGCCCTAGCAGACTGCAGTTCAAAACATGCTAAACGTCCAGCAATAACTCCCAAAGTAAAGAAGCTAGGCCTGAAAGGCATAGCTTGTCTGAAACCTCCTGACAGGACACACGAGCAGACCCTGTCACTTTGGCTCTCAGCCTTTTCCTTTGCCTGGAAAGAGGGAACATGCCTGGAACCTCCTACGGTGCTTTTCTCGGCCCTAGCAGACTGCAGTTCAAAACATGCTAAACGTCCAGCAATAACTCCCAAAGTAAAGAAGCTAGGCCTGAAAGGCATAGCTTGTCTGAAACCTCCTAACAGGACACACGAGCAGACCCTGTCACTTTGGCTCTCAGCCTTTTCCTTTGCCTGGAAAGAGGGAACATGCCTGGAACCTCCTACGGTGCTTTTCTCGGCCCTAGCAGACTGCAGTTCAAAACATGCTAAACGTCCAGCAATAACTCCCAAAGTAAAGAAGCTAGGCCTGAAAGGCATAGCTCGTCTGAAACCTCCTAACAGGACACACGAGCAGACCCTGTCACTTTGGCTCTCAGCCTTTTCCTTTGCCTGGAAAGAGGGAACATGCCTGGAACCTCCTACGGTGCTTTTCTCGGCCCTAGCAGACTGCAGTTCAAAACATGCTAAACGTCCAGCAATAACTCCCAAAGTAAAGAAGCTAGGCCTGAAAGGCATAGCTCGTCTGAAACCTCCTAACAGGACACACGAGCAGACCCTGTCACTTTGGCTCTCAGCCTTTTCCTTTGCCTGGAAAGAGGGAACATGCCTGGAACCTCCTACGGTGCTTTTCTCGGCCCTAGCAGACTGCAGTTCAAAACATGCTAAACGTCCAGCAATAACTCCCAAAGTAAAGAAGCTAGGCCTGAAAGGCATAGCTTGTCTGAAACCTCCTAACAGGACACACGAGCAGACCCTGTCACTTTGGCTCTCAGCCTTTTCCTTTGCCTGGAAAGAGGGAACATGCCTGGAACCTCCTACGGTGCTTTTCTCGGCCCTAGCAGACTGCAGTTCAAAACATGCTAAACGTCCAGCAATAACTCCCAAAGTAAAGAAGCTAGGCCTGAAAGGCATAGCTCGTCTGAAACCTCCAAACAGGACACACGAGCAGACCCTGTCACTTTGGCTCTCAGCCTTTTCCTTTGCCTGGAAAGAGGGAACATGCCTGGAACCTCCTACGGTGCTTTTCTCGGCCCTAGCAGACTGCAGTTCAAAACATGCTAAACGTCCAGCAATAACTCCCAAAGTAAAGAAGCTAGGCCTGAAAGGCATAGCTTGTCTGAAACCTCCTGACAGGACACATGAGCAGACCCTGTCACTTTGGCTCTCAGCCTTTTCCTTTGCCTGGAAAGAGGGAACATGCCTGGAACCTCCTACGGTGCTTTTCTCGGCCCTAGCAGACTGCAGTTCAAAACATGCTAAACGTCCAGCAATAACTCCCAAAGTAAAGAAGCTAGGCCTGAAAGGCATAGCTTGTCTGAAACCTCCTAACAGGACACACGAGCAGACCCTGTCACTTTGGCTCTCAGCCTTTTCCTTTGCCTGGAAAGAGGGAACATGCCTGGAACCTCCTACGGTGCTTTTCTCGGCCCTAGCAGACTGCAGTTCAAAACATGCTAAACGTCCAGCAATAACTCCCAAAGTAAAGAAGCTAGGCCTGAAAGGCATAGCTTGTCTGAAACCTCCTAACAGGACACACGAGCAGACCCTGTCACTTTGGCTCTCAGCCTTTTCCTTTGCCTGGAAAGAGGGAACATGCCTGGAACCTCCTACGGTGCTTTTCTCGGCCCTAGCAGACTGCAGTTCAAAACATGCTAAACGTCCAGCAATAACTCCCAAAGTAAAGAAGCTAGGCCTGAAAGGCATAGCTCGTCTGAAACCTCCAAACAGGACACACGAGCAGACCCTGTCACTTTGGCTCTCAGCCTTTTCCTTTGCCTGGAAAGAGGGAACATGCCTGGAACCTCCTACGGTGCTTTTCTCGGCCCTAGCAGACTGCAGTTCAAAACATGCTAAACGTCCAGCAATAACTCCCAAAGTAAAGAAGCTAGGCCTGAAAGGCATAGCTTGTCTGAAACCTCCTGACAGGACACACGAGCAGACCCTGTCACTTTGGCTCTCAGCCTTTTCCTTTGCCTGGAAAGAGGGAACATGCCTGGAACCTCCTACGGTGCTTTTCTCGGCCCTAGCAGACTGCAGTTCAAAACATGCTAAACGTCCAGCAATAACTCCCAAAGTAAAGAAGCTAGGCCTGAAAGGCATAGCTTGTCTGAAACCTCCTAACAGGACACACGAGCAGACCCTGTCACTTTGGCTCTCAGCCTTTTCCTTTGCCTGGAAAGAGGGAACATGCCTGGAACCTCCTACGGTGCTTTTCTCGGCCCTAGCAGACTGCAGTTCAAAACATGCTAAACGTCCAGCAATAACTCCCAAAGTAAAGAAGCTAGGCCTGAAAGGCATAGCTTGTCTGAAACCTCCTAACAGGACACACGAGCAGACCCTGTCACTTTGGCTCTCAGCCTTTTCCTTTGCCTGGAAAGAGGGAACATGCCTGGAACCTCCTACGGTGCTTTTCTCGGCCCTAGCAGACTGCAGTTCAAAACATGCTAAACGTCCAGCAATAACTCCCAAAGTAAAGAAGCTAGGCCTGAAAGGCATAGCTCGTCTGAAACCTCCTAACAGGACACACGAGCAGACCCTGTCACTTTGGCTCTCAGCCTTTTCCTTTGCCTGGAAAGAGGGAACATGCCTGGAACCTCCTACGGTGCTTTTCTCGGCCCTAGCAGACTGCAGTTCAAAACATGCTAAACGTCCAGCAATAACTCCCAAAGTAAAGAAGCTAGGCCTGAAAGGCATAGCTTGTCTGAAACCTCCTAACAGGACACACGAGCAGACCCTGTCACTTTGGCTCTCAGCCTTTTCCTTTGCCTGGAAAGAGGGAACATGCCTGGAACCTCCTACGGTGCTTTTCTCGGCCCTAGCAGACTGCAGTTCAAAACATGCTAAACGTCCAGCAATAACTCCCAAAGTAAAGAAGCTAGGCCTGAAAGGCATAGCTCGTCTGAAACCTCCTAACAGGACACACGAGCAGACCCTGTCACTTTGGCTCTCAGCCTTTTCCTTTGCCTGGAAAGAGGGAACATGCCTGGAACCTCCTACGGTGCTTTTCTCGGCCCTAGCAGACTGCACTTCAAAACATGCTAAACGTCCAGCAATAACTCCCAAAGTAAAGAAGCTAGGCCTGAAAGGCATAGCTCGTCTGAAACCTCCTAACAGGACACACGAGCAGACCCTGTCACTTTGGCTCTCAGCCTTTTCCTTTGCCTGGAAAGAGGGAACATGCCTGGAACCTCCTACGGTGCTTTTCTCGGCCCTAGCAGACTGCAGTTCAAAACATGCTAAACGTCCAGCAATAACTCCCAAAGTAAAGAAGCTAGGCCTGAAAGGCATAGCTTGTCTGAAACCTCCTAACAGGACACACGAGCAGACCCTGTCACTTTGGCTCTCAGCCTTTTCCTTTGCCTGGAAAGAGGGAACATGCCTGGAACCTCCTACGGTGCTTTTCTCGGCCCTAGCAGACTGCAGTTCAAAACATGCTAAACGTCCAGCAATAACTCCCAAAGTAAAGAAGCTAGGCCTGAAAGGCATAGCTTGTCTGAAACCTCCTAACAGGACACACGAGCAGACCCTGTCACTTTGGCTCTCAGCCTTTTCCTTTGCCTGGAAAGAGGGAACATGCCTGGAACCTCCTACGGTGCTTTTCTCGGCCCTAGCAGACTGCAGTTCAAAACATGCTAAACGTCCAGCAATAACTCCCAAAGTAAAGAAGCTAGGCCTGAAAGGCATAGCTTGTCTGAAACCTCCTAACAGGACACACGAGCAGACCCTGTCACTTTGGCTCTCAGCCTTTTCCTTTGCCTGGAAAGAGGGAACATGCCTGGAACCTCCTACGGTGCTTTTCTCGGCCCTAGCAGACTGCAGTTCAAAACATGCTAAACGTCCAGCAATAACTCCCAAAGTAAAGAAGCTAGGCCTGAAAGGCATAGCTTGTCTGAAACCTCCTAACAGGACACACGAGCAGACCCTGTCACTTTGGCTCTCAGCCTTTTCCTTTGCCTGGAAAGAGGGAACATGCCTGGAACCTCCTACGGTGCTTTTCTCGGCC
Source organism: Rallus limicola (assembly GCA_022605955.1). NCBI lineage: Eukaryota > Metazoa > Chordata > Aves > Gruiformes > Rallidae > Rallus > Rallus limicola. The sequence continues at coordinate 36,736 of JAKCOZ010000939.1, forward strand.
CTAGCAGACTGCAGTTCAAAACATGCTAAACGTCCAGCAATCACTCCCAAAGTAAAGAAGCTAGGCCTGAAAGGCATAGCTTGTCTGAAACCTCCTAACAGGACACACGAGCAGACCCTGTCACTTTGGCTCTCAGCCTTTTCCTTTGCCTGGAAAGAGGGAACATGCCTGGAACCTCCTACGGTGCTTTTCTCGGCCCTAGCAGACTGCAGTTCAAAACATGCTAAACGTCCAGCAATAACTCCCAAAGTAAAGAAGCTAGGCCTGAAAGGCATAGCTTGTCTGAAACCTCCTGACAGGACACACGAGCAGACCCTGTCACTTTGGCTCTCAGCCTTTTCCTTTGCCTGGAAAGAGGGAACATGCCTGGAACCTCCTACGGTGCTTTTCTCGGCCCTAGCAGACTGCAGTTCAAAACATGCTAAACGTCCAGCAATAACTCCCAAAGTAAAGAAGCTAGGCCTGAAAGGCATAGCTTGTCTGAAACCTCCTAACAGGACACACGAGCAGACCCTGTCACTTTGGCTCTCAGCCTTTTCCTTTGCCTGGAAAGAGGGAACATGCCTGGAACCTCCTACGGTGCTTTTCTCGGCCCTAGCAGACTGCAGTTCAAAACATGCTAAACGTCCAGCAATAACTCCCAAAGTAAAGAAGCTAGGCCTGAAAGGCATAGCTCGTCTGAAACCTCCTAACAGGACACACGAGCAGACCCTGTCACTTTGGCTCTCAGCCTTTTCCTTTGCCTGGAAAGAGGGAACATGCCTGGAACCTCCTACGGTGCTTTTCTCGGCCCTAGCAGACTGCAGTTCAAAACATGCTAAACGTCCAGCAATAACTCCCAAAGTAAAGAAGCTAGGCCTGAAAGGCATAGCTCGTCTGAAACCTCCTAACAGGACACACGAGCAGACCCTGTCACTTTGGCTCTCAGCCTTTTCCTTTGCCTGGAAAGAGGGAACATGCCTGGAACCTCCTACGGTGCTTTTCTCGGCCCTAGCAGACTGCAGTTCAAAACATGCTAAACGTCCAGCAATAACTCCCAAAGTAAAGAAGCTAGGCCTGAAAGGCATAGCTTGTCTGAAACCTCCTAACAGGACACACGAGCAGACCCTGTCACTTTGGCTCTCAGCCTTTTCCTTTGCCTGGAAAGAGGGAACATGCCTGGAACCTCCTACGGTGCTTTTCTCGGCCCTAGCAGACTGCAGTTCAAAACATGCTAAACGTCCAGCAATAACTCCCAAAGTAAAGAAGCTAGGCCTGAAAGGCATAGCTCGTCTGAAACCTCCAAACAGGACACACGAGCAGACCCTGTCACTTTGGCTCTCAGCCTTTTCCTTTGCCTGGAAAGAGGGAACATGCCTGGAACCTCCTACGGTGCTTTTCTCGGCCCTAGCAGACTGCAGTTCAAAACATGCTAAACGTCCAGCAATAACTCCCAAAGTAAAGAAGCTAGGCCTGAAAGGCATAGCTTGTCTGAAACCTCCTGACAGGACACATGAGCAGACCCTGTCACTTTGGCTCTCAGCCTTTTCCTTTGCCTGGAAAGAGGGAACATGCCTGGAACCTCCTACGGTGCTTTTCTCGGCCCTAGCAGACTGCAGTTCAAAACATGCTAAACGTCCAGCAATAACTCCCAAAGTAAAGAAGCTAGGCCTGAAAGGCATAGCTTGTCTGAAACCTCCTAACAGGACACACGAGCAGACCCTGTCACTTTGGCTCTCAGCCTTTTCCTTTGCCTGGAAAGAGGGAACATGCCTGGAACCTCCTACGGTGCTTTTCTCGGCCCTAGCAGACTGCAGTTCAAAACATGCTAAACGTCCAGCAATAACTCCCAAAGTAAAGAAGCTAGGCCTGAAAGGCATAGCTTGTCTGAAACCTCCTAACAGGACACACGAGCAGACCCTGTCACTTTGGCTCTCAGCCTTTTCCTTTGCCTGGAAAGAGGGAACATGCCTGGAACCTCCTACGGTGCTTTTCTCGGCCCTAGCAGACTGCAGTTCAAAACATGCTAAACGTCCAGCAATAACTCCCAAAGTAAAGAAGCTAGGCCTGAAAGGCATAGCTCGTCTGAAACCTCCAAACAGGACACACGAGCAGACCCTGTCACTTTGGCTCTCAGCCTTTTCCTTTGCCTGGAAAGAGGGAACATGCCTGGAACCTCCTACGGTGCTTTTCTCGGCCCTAGCAGACTGCAGTTCAAAACATGCTAAACGTCCAGCAATAACTCCCAAAGTAAAGAAGCTAGGCCTGAAAGGCATAGCTTGTCTGAAACCTCCTGACAGGACACACGAGCAGACCCTGTCACTTTGGCTCTCAGCCTTTTCCTTTGCCTGGAAAGAGGGAACATGCCTGGAACCTCCTACGGTGCTTTTCTCGGCCCTAGCAGACTGCAGTTCAAAACATGCTAAACGTCCAGCAATAACTCCCAAAGTAAAGAAGCTAGGCCTGAAAGGCATAGCTTGTCTGAAACCTCCTAACAGGACACACGAGCAGACCCTGTCACTTTGGCTCTCAGCCTTTTCCTTTGCCTGGAAAGAGGGAACATGCCTGGAACCTCCTACGGTGCTTTTCTCGGCCCTAGCAGACTGCAGTTCAAAACATGCTAAACGTCCAGCAATAACTCCCAAAGTAAAGAAGCTAGGCCTGAAAGGCATAGCTTGTCTGAAACCTCCTAACAGGACACACGAGCAGACCCTGTCACTTTGGCTCTCAGCCTTTTCCTTTGCCTGGAAAGAGGGAACATGCCTGGAACCTCCTACGGTGCTTTTCTCGGCCCTAGCAGACTGCAGTTCAAAACATGCTAAACGTCCAGCAATAACTCCCAAAGTAAAGAAGCTAGGCCTGAAAGGCATAGCTCGTCTGAAACCTCCTAACAGGACACACGAGCAGACCCTGTCACTTTGGCTCTCAGCCTTTTCCTTTGCCTGGAAAGAGGGAACATGCCTGGAACCTCCTACGGTGCTTTTCTCGGCCCTAGCAGACTGCAGTTCAAAACATGCTAAACGTCCAGCAATAACTCCCAAAGTAAAGAAGCTAGGCCTGAAAGGCATAGCTTGTCTGAAACCTCCTAACAGGACACACGAGCAGACCCTGTCACTTTGGCTCTCAGCCTTTTCCTTTGCCTGGAAAGAGGGAACATGCCTGGAACCTCCTACGGTGCTTTTTCTCGGCCCTAGCAGACTGCAGTTCAAAACATGCTAAACGTCCAGCAATAACTCCCAAAGTAAAGAAGCTAGGCCTGAAAGGCATAGCTCGTCTGAAACCTCCTAACAGGACACACGAGCAGACCCTGTCACTTTGGCTCTCAGCCTTTTCCTTTGCCTGGAAAGAGGGAACATGCCTGGAACCTCCTACGGTGCTTTTCTCGGCCCTAGCAGACTGCACTTCAAAACATGCTAAACGTCCAGCAATAACTCCCAAAGTAAAGAAGCTAGGCCTGAAAGGCATAGCTCGTCTGAAACCTCCTAACAGGACACACGAGCAGACCCTGTCACTTTGGCTCTCAGCCTTTTCCTTTGCCTGGAAAGAGGGAACATGCCTGGAACCTCCTACGGTGCTTTTCTCGGCCCTAGCAGACTGCAGTTCAAAACATGCTAAACGTCCAGCAATAACTCCCAAAGTAAAGAAGCTAGGCCTGAAAGGCATAGCTTGTCTGAAACCTCCTAACAGGACACACGAGCAGACCCTGTCACTTTGGCTCTCAGCCTTTTCCTTTGCCTGGAAAGAGGGAACATGCCTGGAACCTCCTACGGTGCTTTTCTCGGCCCTAGCAGACTGCAGTTCAAAACATGCTAAACGTCCAGCAATAACTCCCAAAGTAAAGAAGCTAGGCCTGAAAGGCATAGCTTGTCTGAAACCTCCTAACAGGACACACGAGCAGACCCTGTCACTTTGGCTCTCAGCCTTTTCCTTTGCCTGGAAAGAGGGAACATGCCTGGAACCTCCTACGGTGCTTTTCTCGGCCCTAGCAGACTGCAGTTCAAAACATGCTAAACGTCCAGCAATAACTCCCAAAGTAAAGAAGCTAGGCCTGAAAGGCATAGCTTGTCTGAAACCTCCTAACAGGACACACGAGCAGACCCTGT